>JAVJIF010009371.1:0-179312 GCA_038442645.1 Agave tequilana
GAGAGGGGTGTGGCAAGCTCCTCTCCATCAAGGGCGTGGTTGGCACGCGCTTGGGTACAGCCCTGGCTGGGATTGCCGTCTGATCTGCAGTCCTTGGTGCTATGGCGGTGGAGACTCTCCTATGCTTTCGGTTGTTGTGCATTAGATCACCCTAGGAGAGGAGTTCCTCGAACTTCTCTTGGTCAAAGTGAACAACTAAGTTTTCGACAGTCATGGGCTCAGCACCCTGAGCGTTGCATTGCGACACCGTCTCCTTGTTGCGAAAGAAGACTGATTTCCCCAGTAGAGTAGCCATCTTGTTTTCCATTAATTTGTAAAAGGAAAACTTACAAAAGTTGGAGGAGCGAAAATTACAAGTAATCAAAAAGAAGAATTACAAGTAGATCTTCTCTGAGATTTCTAGGAAAGTGTGCCGGTAGGAGTCTGATCAACGCGTGATTACTTTGTCCTTTGATGATATAATCACTCAGGTATGCAAGCCTTCTTGAAAGATTTTCCTTCTCGCCTGGTTCTGGAAATCTTCAAAGATAAGGCGTATTGGAACCTTGAGTCGAAAAGAGAAACGAATCTCTGAAGTTTTAGGAGTGGAAAGCCTTGATGAGAGAAGAATTCAGTTGTTGCTCGCTGCTTGCTCTCTATGTCGCGCCCCCCTTCTCTCTCTCCTCTCCTCCTTGCCGCTTCGCCCTGGTGGGCTATTTATAGGTAAAAATAGGGATGTAACTGCCCTAAAAATTAGCAAGCAGATTGAGTCAATCTAGTTTTGCCTTTGGAAAGTAGCCTTGTTGCGAGGCTAGAAACAGCTTATGCGAAGCTAGGAACAGCGTATAACGCTAGTCCCCTGATCTGCTTCGCTAAATGAGGGATATTCCCTTGATCCTCTCCAGCTAATGAGAGATCTCCTATGATCTTCTCAACTGATTAGGGGAGTCAAGAGATCATGACAAGCAACTGCCAAATTTGATTTCGATCACAATGATCTCATCTGGAGATTTGATTGGTCAAAGATGACCATAAAGGACCCGCAGCGGGGCTAGTCTAATAAGCTTGTAACGGAGCTAAGAGAAGCTGCGAAGCTAGAAGTAACCTCTCAACGAAGCTACAAGTTGGCCTTTTTTTGCATGGCTCCGCAGAGCGTCAGCAAAACTGTCAGCCAACTCTCTGCGGAGTTATGGAAAACTACAGGGCGAAGCTATAGGTTAGCTCATGGCGGAGCTATATGGAATTCTTATGGATCTAAACAAACTTAGCCTCTCGTGCGATTGCTATCCCTTGGGCTCATGTGAGACTAAGTATTGAGCTAACTTACTGTCTCTAGAACTGCTCAGGTCTTTCCAAAGGCAATCTTGGCTTACTGTTTGCTTCACCGGATCAGTAGGGTCCAAGTCGCTGATTTGTCCTTCTGGGATGGATGAAAACTGGTCGTCAATTTTTCTTTTGTAAATGTTGACAAGTTAGACCTTGTTCAAACTAGTTGAGAGTCTTGTCTTTTTTAGAGTGTCAACACCTTCCAATTATCCCTTCTTTGCAGGAGCTTGTAAAGACATTTCACCTCTGTGTCTGACCCTCATCTGTCAGACCTGTGTGCAAACATTATCTGAAAAACTAGAAGACTCCACCTGATCAGTAACTGCACATACCCTTCAAGTAGTAGAGATTGTTCCGGCGGACGCCCTTCATAACCACCATTATGCTGTTGGCCCGAAGGCCCACCACTCTAGTTTTGATGATGATTAACTCATGTAGTTATAGTACTAATGATCTTGTGTTTAATTAGTGACAGATTTATGATCAAGATCTTAGTAGGTGTGGAGCTTCAACAAAGGCTTTAAAGTCAAGTTTTGGAGCTAGCACCGTTGATTCACGAGCCTATGCATCAAGATCACATCTAGAAGTGACGAGCTCGTTGGATCGGTTTGGACCAAGTCAAGAAGATGAGAAGACTTCAAGGAAGACTTCAAGATCAAGACTTGTGTCTAGGTTTTTTTTTTTAAGATTTTATTTTTAGATAAATGTAAAGGATAGAATAGTTGGTGGATTGCTCAAGTATCTATATGCACACACACTCTTGATTTAGAAATGTTTTTCATAAAAGAATTTTCTTTGGAAAAATACCTTTTGGTTTTTGGTATTTAAGTTTACATACATTTAACCAAAATCATATTTAGAGCTTAATGTCAAAAACATAGATATTTCACCATGTTTGTGTAGTGGATCATATCCATACACACTATGCTTCAAAGAGTTTAGAATATCTTGTTTTTGTATTTGGAGATGTTTTGGAAAATCATTTTGGAAAATAAAGTTTCGTTTTTAAGCCAAAATTTCCAACTTACAAAAATAGTCCAAATTATTTGTAACATGCCTTGATTTTGTGCAAGCATGTTTGTTTATCAAAGTATATTGGTAAAACTATTTTTGTAGATTTTTCAGTATTTTATGGGATTTTATTTTAGCCAAAAAGACCAAGTTTTTAAATCCCAGTTTTCAGTTTCCAGGCTTCAGCGGTCGACCGAACGGTCGACTGACTTCTGAAGTCGGTCGACCGAGCGGTCGACCGACGTGCACATACGTGCACGCCTAGTTCTGGCAGGAGGGCCGGTCGACCGACCCGGTCGACTGTACAGAGAGCTCTGCTCTCTGGAAAGCCCCGATCGACCGAGCGGTCGACCGGACAGAGAGACTTGCTCTCTGTATCCTGGCTCGGTCGACCGACCGGTCGACCGATGGCACAACGGTCTGAAATATGACCGTTGGCCGGTCGACCGGGCGGTCGATCGACAGGTCTGTCAAACCCCAACGGCTAGTTTTCTGAGACTATAAATTTGAGGGTTTGGGCATTGTTTTTCCATAAGATTTCTAGTGGACTTCGAGCCAGTTTTTCCACTTCATTAAAAGAGTTTTCTCCACTAAACTGAGAGCTAATACTTCCAATCTAAAAGGGAGTTTTTATCAAGAGTGTTAAAAGAGATTTTCTTGAGTTTTTCACCATAGATTCTTTCCTTGTTTTCTCACACAAACACTTGAGCTATCCATTGATTATTCATCCTATAGGAGTGTTGCAGTGAGATTGTTTTAGGTGATCAAAGTGTTGTGATCACCAAAAACTTCTTCTTTGTTCTTTGAGGAGGCGGACAAGTGTGTTCGCATTGTTTAGAGTTCGTGTGTGAACTCTTGGTTTGAGGTGCGGCCTCGGCGAGCCGGTGGGCTTGCGGTGTGTACGGACTAGGGAGTCCGAGAGCTTGTAGGTGTTGCGGCACCGAGTGATCCGTTGGGATCGGTTATAGTGAAAATCCTTCGTGTGTCGAAGGCGGGGATGTAGAGCAAGTGTGCTCGAACCTCGAAACAAATCCCTTGTGTTTGCGATTGCTCTTTCTCTCTCTCTCCCTTACTTGTTTATATCTTGCATGCTATTATTGTGTTTATCTTTACATGCTTGATATTCATTGTGCTTAATTGATATACTTGCTGGGTTTATTTGCTAACACTTGTATTCAACCAAGAGAGCCAACGCGGCACCTCAACTCATATCTAGGGGAATCTTGAGGAGTTAGTCCAGAGCCTTCACGGGGAATTCGGCTACACTCTTGTGTTATACGTGGTGTTTAGTGTAAAAGATTAGTTTAGGTCATAATAGTTTTTAATTCCGCATTTAGTGACCATTAGATTAGCCATCACCTATTCACCTCCCCCTCTAGGTGATTTACAATGGTATCAGAGCCAAGTGCTCCTGATTTGGGTCTTACAACCTAGAGTTAAAGATCCTCATTTTAGGCTAATCACTATTTTTTGTACACACCATGGATTTTATGTCACCACCCACTTTTGACATTCTTAACATCCAAATTCGGAAAGTTAAGATGTCTTTGTACCTCAAAGCCTTAGGTATTCATGTTTATCTTGCCACAACTAATAATGCATATTGTTTAAATGGTAAGAATTTTGAGGCTAATGCAAAAGCCCTTTATGCCTTAAAGTCAACCCTAAATGATGATTATTTATCTAGGGTTTCTAATGTTGATTCGGCTTTTGTAGCTTGGAACATCATCACCTCCCTTGGCGAAAAGGATCTATATTATGCCGGGAGCGATTCGGATGTTGGAAGTGACATCTCCAACAAGTGCTACATGGTCCAAGGGGATAACCCCCTTGAGGTAAACACCGAATCCGAGTTAGATGATGAAGACATGTCATATGATGAACTGCTTCATTTTGTCAACAACTTTTAGGAAAATATGACATGCTTAGAAAAGATAATAAAAATTTGAAAAAGAATTTTGATTGCATGCTAGAAGAAAAAGATTCTTTACAAAATAAAGTTGCAAGTTTTGAGAAAGAAAATGAAGATTTGAAAAATGAGAATATTTCCTTGATGTCTAAATTGAATGATTTATGTGAAGGAAACACTATTTTGAAAAACAAAATTGTTTTGGTGGAAAAACAAAAGAAGTTTTTTTCAAGAAAATAACTCTTTAAAAAGAAAAAGGTTGAAAAAGAAAAAGAAAGTTTTTCTAAAAAGAATAAGAAAAATGATTCTTTATCTCATCATGCTTTACATGCCACCACAAATGAGATAAATATTTTGAAAAATAAAATGGATTGTTTGAGCTCAACCTTGAGCACATGTGCATTCAATCATTCTAGATTGGAGTCCTTATTTTCAAAGAAACAAACTCCACACATTCATGCACATCATCCTCATCATTCACATCATGCTTATGTTGCACATCATGATCACACTCATACACATAAGCATCCTAAGGTGTACAAGTGTACACATTGTGACCGCAAAGGCCATTTAGCAAAGTTTTGTTATGATAGGATCCATCATTTAAATTTTGCTAATAATAAAAATGTTTGGGTTCCTTACGAAGCTAACCCCCAAGGATCCAAGAAAAAATGGGTACCAAAACCCCCACCTTGTGTTTTTGATGAAGGTGAGGGCTCTCACAAAACGTGAGAGGGATGGTGCCTTGATGGTGGATGCACATGGACTTGATGGACACATATATAGATGCATCGCTATCAAGGAGGTTTGGTGGGACAACCACCATGTTTGGAGATTTGGAACATAGTTCCTTAGTTGGTAACTCTTTCTAAACTCCTAGTTTATTCACATGCTTATTCATTTGTGATATCATATAGCATGTTCATGTTTTTATGTGTTTTGTGCTTCATGTGGTAAATACTAGTTTAAATGTAGTTTTTGTCAAAACTTGTATTTATACATGTACAAATAGTGAGAACAAATTGATTCATATATGTTTGCACTTCATGCTCATTTGTACCCACTATATGCACATATATAAGCTAGTTTGATGATTATCTCATTTATACTTGTTTTGCTTATTTTCATGTTTTTACTTCATGTATATGTATTTTTAAATTCAAATCTAATAAATATACATGTATACCCGTGAGTCTCTTGCCTTCATGCAAATACTTTTAATAGACTCTTTTGTGTTTGGGATATGTATGTATATTGCTAGTTTTGGATAAATCATATATATACCTAGAAGTTGTTTTTAATATGAAAAATGTTTTCATATTTGTTTTGATAAAATATATTCATGTTTGTTTGAGCTTCATTGTCTATTTTCATGAAAATGCTAAATTACATGACTTTTGAACACTCACACTTTATTTGCTTTGTCTTGATCTTGGTTCATGAACATATTTTTGAGCTTTATAGTCTTTGAGTGTCATCTCTTGTGTATTTGGTATGACTCATGAAAAACATATGTCTTGGTTTCATGTTTTGAAGGATTTTTAACTAGTTTTTCAAAAATCATTTTAACTAGTTAATTACTCTTCATTTGGTAGTGATTTTCAATGCTAAAATATTTTCAAATCTATTTTTGAAAACTCTACCCATTTAATGGGCGGATGGCTGGGCGAGTATGCCTTGTAAGCTTATTGAAAAATCTTTTATCTTGAGCATATGAAGGGTGAAAGGTTATGAGTTATATACATGATTTACATTGTTATTTTCAATTGGTATCTCAATTGATATTTTTGTATATACTCATATTTTGTTTTCTATATATGTATGCTCTAAACTTCAATTGGTATTATCATTCTCATACATATATATGATTTTCGTTGTGCTTGCTTTACAATTGATTTACATTTTTAAAAGCACAAAGTTTATGCTAAGCTTGTTCTTAAAACTTTATTTTCAATTGGTATTTCAATTGACAGTTTTATAAAGCTTATGCATGATTTTTCAATTGATATCAATATGCTTCAACTTCAAATGTGTTATAAATTTACAATTGATATCAATATGATTCTATTTTTGAAAATTTGTAATGTTTATTTACAATTTGTTTATTTACAATTTGGTATCTTAAAATTTGGTTGTTTACAAGTGATACCTTAAAAATGTTTTGATGTGTATTGCCTATATGCAAGGAGAGCTTAACATCTCTTCTACATATAGATTCATGTTGAGTGTATCTTGTATTGAGGAGCTTGACAACTCTTCTCTATGTGATACACGTGTGTAGGGGGAGCTTCACATCTCCTCTTATGCATTACATATTATGCATTATGTGAATTAGGGCTTGTCATCCCTCTTTCATGTAATGTATATGTGTAGGAAAGTTACTTTACCGTCTTCCTCTTCATGAATGTATATCGCATATAACCTTTTATTGACTTCACCCTTATTGATCTCTTTGTTTATGACAAAAAGGGGGAGAAAAATTTGTTGTTTTTTTTACCCCTTTGTTGATGATTGACAAAAAGGGGGAGAAAGATTTTGGATTTATATGCATGTTTTGTGAAAAAGGATTGTTTATGCATATATATGTTTTGTTTTGCAAACAGGAGAAAAAGAATTTGATGTGTTTATGCTTGTTAGCATATTTATCTCCATACATTTGCATCCATGTTTATGTGCTTCAATTCCATATATATTGTTTATTGTGATGCATGAGTTAAGGGGAGCTTCTTTGAAGCTTTACTTTAATCCATGCATATATAACTTCATGAGTTTTGTCATCATCAAAAAGGGGGAGATTGTTGGCCCGAAGGCCCATCACTCTAGTTTTGATGATGATTAACTCATGTAGTTATAGTACTAATGATCTTGTGTTTAATTAGTGACAGATTTATGATCAAGATCTTAGTAGGTGTGGAGCTTCAACAAAGGCTTTAAAGTCAAGTTTTGGAGCTAGTACGGTTGATTCACGAGCCTATGCATCAAGATCACATCTAGAAGAGACGAGCTCGTTGGATCGGTTTGGACCAAGTCAAGAAGATGAGAAGACTTCAAGGGAAGACTTCAAGATCAAGACTTGTGTCTAGGTTTATTTTTTTAAGATTTTATTTTTAGATAAAATGTAAATGATAGAATAGTCGGTGGATTGCTCAAGTATCTATATGCACACACACTCTTGATTTAGAATGTTTTTCATAAAAGAATTTTCTTTGGAAAAATACCTTTTGGTTTTGGTATTTAAGTTTACATACATTTAACCAAAATCATATTTAGAGCTTAATGTCAAAAACATAGATATTTCACCATGTTTGTGTAGTGGATCATATCCATACACACTATGCTTCAAATGAGTTTAGAATATCTTGTTTTTGTATTTGGAGATGTTTGGAAAATCATTTTGGAAAATACAGTTTTCGTTTTTAAGCCAAAATTTCCAACTTACAAAAATAGTCCAAATTATTTGTAACATGCCTTGATTTTGTGCAAGCATATTTGTTTATCAAAGTATATTGGTAAAACTATTTTTGTAGATTTTTCAGTATTTTATGGGATTTTATTTTAGCCAAAAAGACCAAGTTTTTAAATCCCAGTTTTCAGTTTCCAGGCTTCAGCGGTCGACCGAACGGTCGACTGACTTCTGAAGTCGGTCGACCGAGCGGTCGACCGACGTGCACAGACGTGCACGCCTAGTTCTGGCAGGAGGGCCGGTCGACCGACCCGGTCGACTGTACAGAGAGCTCTGCTCTCTGGAAAGCCCCGGTCGACCGAGCGGTCGACCGGACAGAGAGACTTGCTCTCTGTATCCTGGCTCGGTCGACCGACCGGTTGACCGATGGCACAACGGTATGAAATATGACCGTTGGCCGGTCGACCGGGCGGTCGACCGACAGGTCTGTCAGACCCCAACGGCTAATTTTCTGAGCCTATAAATTTGGGGGTTTGGGCATTGTTTTTTCACAAGATTTCTAGTGGACTTTGAGCCAGTTTTTCCCACTTCATTAAAAGAGTTTTCTCCACTAAATTGAGAGCTAATACTTCCAATCTAAAAGGGAGTTTTATCAAGAGTGTTAAAAGAGATTTTCTTGAGTTTTTCACCATAGATTCTTTCCTTGTTTTCTCACACAAACACTTGAGCTATCCATTGATTATTCATCCTATAGGAGTGTTGTAGTGAGATTGTTTTTAGGTGATCAAAGTGTTGTGATCACCAAAGACTTCTTCTTTGTTCTTTGAGGAGGCGGACAAGTGTGTTCGCATTGTTTAGAGTTCGTGTGTGAACTCTTGGTTTGAGGTGCGGCCTCGGCGAGCCGGTGGGCTTGCGGTGTGTGTACGGACTAGGGAGTCCGAGAGCTTGTAGGTGTTGCGGCACCGAGTGATCCGTTAGGATCGGTTATAGTGGAAATCCTTCGTGTGTCGAAGGCGGGGATGTAGAGCAAGTGTGCTCGAACCTCGAAACAAATCCCTGTGTTTGCGATTGCTCTTTCTCTCTCTCCCTTACTTGTTTATATCTTGCATGCTATTATTGTGTTTATCTTTACATGCTTGATATTCATTGTGCTTAATTGATATACTTGCTTGGGTTTGTTTGCTAACACTTGTATTCAACCAAGAGAGCCAACGCGGCACCTCAACTCATATCTAGGGGAATCTTGAGGAGTTAGTCCAGAGCCCTTCACGAGGAATTCGGCTACACTCTTGTGTTATACGTGGTGTTTAGTGTAAAAGATTAGTTAGGTCATAATAGTTTTTAATTCCACATTTAGTGACCATTAGATTAGCCATCACCTATTCACCCCCCCCTCTAGGTGATTTACATATGCCTTTGGTCATCTTGAGAACACCATCTCGTATAGATACCACTGTTGGCCCAAAGGCCCATCACTCTAGTTTTGATGATGATTAACTCATGTAGTTATAGTACTTATGATCTTATGTTTATTTAGTCTCAGATATTTGATCAAAATCTTAGTTGGTGTTTTAGCTTCAACAAAAGATTTGAAGTCAAGTTTTGAAGTTAGCACGTGTTGATTCAAGAGCTCACACATCAAGATTGCATCAAGTACTCAAGAGGAGTCTAGCTCATGGATCAAGGTTTGACAAGACAAGATGGAGAAGAAGATTTTCAAGAGAAGATTTTTAAGAAGACTTGTGTCATGTTTATAAGTGTTAAGATTTTTTTTTAGATAAAATATAAAGGATAGATTAGTTGTGAATTGCTGAAGTTCATACACACACACAAAATTTATTTGTGTTTTAGAAAATACCATTTTGATTTTTGAGCTTCAAAGTATACATGTGTTTTGAGTTTTGCATTTATCAAAACTTATTTTAGAGGTTATTGTCAAAAATATAGATATTTCATCTCATATGTGTAGTGGATCATATCCATACACACTAAGCTTTTAAAAATGTCTAGAATATCTTTTTTGTATTTGGAAAAGTTTTGAAAAAATCATTTTTCAATTTGGAGATTGTTTTGAAAAATGCGGTTTTTGTTTAAGACCAAATTTCTATATCACAAAAATAGTTCAAAATGTTTGTAATATGTATTGATTTTTAATCAAACATGTTTGTATATCAAAGTTTGTTAATGAACTTATTTTTGTAGAATTTATGAGAATTTATGGGATTTAATTGGCATTTAACAATCTAAGTTTTCAATCCCCATTTACCCAGCCAGACACATTGACGGTCGACCGGACCGGTCGACTGATGTGCACGAAGGACATACACAGGCCAGCCTAGTAGGCCGATAGACCGCGCGGTCGACCGACTGAAAGCACCCAACTCCTGGTGCTGGCTGGTCGACCGGGCGGTTGACCGACAGGCTTGGCTGGTCGACCAGGCGGTCGACCAGAGGCACAGCGGTCGACCGGAGGCACAACGGTCAGAAATCCGACCGTTGGCCGTCGACCGGGCGATCGACCGACAACAGGATTTCCTGCTGAGTTGGCCTCCAACAGTCATATTTTGGGGAGCCTATAAATTAGGGTTCCCTTGGACTGTTTTACACAAGATTTTTGGAGAGTTTCAAAGCTAGTCTTTCCCATCTCTTGTAGAGGTTTTTTTCCACTTGTTTTAGAGCAAATACTTCCATATCAAAAGGAGAGTTTTCAAGAGTGTTTTTCAAAAGAGATTTCTTGAGTTTTTTCTCTACTACTCTATCTTGTTTTCTTACACATATTTGAGCTATTCATTGCTATATCAATCCTCTAGGGGTCTTTGTTGTGAGAGTGTTTTTAGGTGATCAAAGTTTTATGAAAGTACACCTAGAGGGGGAGTGAACAGGTGTAAGGCTAATCTAATGACAAATGATGCAGAATTAAAAATAAATTGTAACACACTTAGTGTAACCAAAGAGTGTAGCCGAATTCCCCGTGAAGGGCTCTAGACTATCTCCTCTAAATTCCTCTAAATAAGAGTTGAGATGCTATGTAAAGCTCTCTTGGTTCGACACAAGTATGGCACACAAAAAATACCAAGCATATAAGTATGTTATGAACAATATGAAATAATGCAAGACACAATATAAGAGAGAGAGTTAGAGATAGAGGATCAATCGCAAACACAAAGATATGTTTCGAGGTTCGAGTCACTGCTCTACGTCCTCGCCTTCACACAGAAGGATTTCCACTATATCGTCTACACATGACTTCTCACATAGGGAACCTCCACTGAGGATTTGGTTAATACAATCTAGGAGTACACAACTCCTCTCTCCAACAAACACAACTTCTTCACAAGAGGCAAGACACAACAACAATCACCTCTACACTTAGAGGGATGGGCACTTAGCCAAACAACAATCACCTCACAATAGAGGGATAAGGCACAAAGCCAAACACCAAGCACAATCACCTCTGCACTTAGAGGGATATCAATAAAACTCAAACCTCCTCCACAATCACCTCTCACTAGAGGGATAAGGCTCAAAGTCAATACTCCAACCACAATCACCTCTACACTTAGAGGGATACCAACACAACCTCCAAATCACCTCTACACAAGAGGAAACTCAAATAAAAGAAGGTTTATAACTCTTGGTGGTCTAATCAAACCACAAACCAATTTTCTCACAAAACAAAATCCTAATAGATACGATAGATAGATAGCTCAAGTGTGAGAAAATAAAGAGTTTGGAAATCAAAATCACAAAGAAAATACTTAGAAAAACTTCTAGGATTAAATAAAAATGAAGAACAAAACAATTCTCAAATACTTCTCTTTTTCTTTAATTTTGTCAACCCTTTTTAAAACAAATAAAGATAAAATCTTTAAGCCCAAAACTCTTTTAAAAACTTGCTGTTAAACACTTAAGAAGATGGGAAATTTTTGCTCTCTAAAACTATGAAGAAACCAGCTCAAGAGATGGGTATGTATACCCTCTCAAAATTTTGCCCGTTCGCAGCCAGGAAAGGGCAGAAATGCCCTTCCGGTCAACTGGCCAGCGGTCATTTTTATGACCATTGTGCCTCTGGTCGACCGCCCGGTCGACCGGGCAAAGCCAACGGTCGACCGCCCGGTCGACCGGCCCCCACCCGAGAGTGGGGTACTTTCAGTCAGTCGACCGTGCGGTCGATCGGCCGAGCTGGCTGGCCATGTGCACGTCTTTGTGCACGTCGGTAGACCGTGACGGTTGACCGACCACTGGTCCGGTCGACCGTCTAGTCGACTGCCAGCAGAGTCTGGCAGGGTTTTGAGGATTGAAAAACTTATGTTTCTATCTTCAATTAAATCTCATAAAAATCTAATAAATTCCAAAAAAATAAGTTCTTATAAGATCTTTGAAATACAAATATGTATGACTAAAATTCAACACATATTACAACTATTTGAGCCATTTTTGTAATATTGAAATTTGGCCTTTAAAAGAAAATCGTATTTTCCAAAAACCAAACTTTGAAATGATTCTCCAAAACTCATGTAAATACCAAAAACATAATATTGAAACAACTTTGAAGCATGTTGCATATGGATATAATCCAATATACATAAAGGATATATATATATCTATGTTTTTGACATGAAATCTAAAATCTGGTTAAACTGAAAACCAAAACCAATAAACTTTAAACTTGTGTGTGTATGTGAACTTGAGCATATCAACACTATCTAATCTTTACAATGATCTAAATATAAACTAAACACAAATCGAGGTCTTCTTGTAGAACTCCTTCTTCAAGTCGACTCGATCCAAACGCAATCCAACGAGCTTGACTCCAACGAGAGTACTAGATACGATCTTGACGCTCGAGCTCTTGAATCAACATGTGAAAGCTCCAAAACTCCTTTGTTGAAGCTAATCACTACTAATATCTTGATCAAATATTTGAAACTAAATATCATAAGATTATTAGTAAACTTAACTATATGAGTTAATCATCATCAAAACTAGAGTGAAGGACCTCTGGGCCAACAAAGATCACCAGTGTTCTTCTTTGTATTTGAGGAGGCAAACTTGCGGGTTCATGTTGTTTTGAGTTCTTGTGGGAACTCAGTGTAGAGGTGCGGCCTCAGCAAGCTAGTGTGCTTGTGTGTGTTGTTCTTGCTAGAACAAGAGAGGGACTGTGAGTCCAAGAGTTCTAGTGTGAACTCATTGTAGGTGTTGCAGCACCGAGTGATCCGGTGGGATTGATTTTAGTGAAAATCCTTCATATTGTTGAAAGCGGAGACGTAGAGCAAGGGTGCTTAAACCTCGAAACAAATCTCCCGTGTTTGCTATTGCTCTCTCTATTCTCACTTGTGTTTATATCTTGCATGCTTACATTGCTTATATATTTATAAGCTTGATATATCTTATACCTTATTGATATATGTTTGGGATTGTTTGCTCACACTTGTATTCAACTAAGAGAGGCATAGTGACACTTCAACTCTTAATTTAGAGGAATCTTGAGGAGATAGTTCATAGCCCTTCACAGAAATTCGGCTACACTCTTGTGTTATACTTGGTGTATTTATCTTAATAGTTTTTAGTTTGTTTAATAGTTTTAATTCCACATTATTCATCATTAGATTAGCTTGTCACCTATTCACCCCCTCTAGGTGACCTACAAGTGGTATCATAGCTTGGTGCTCTTGATTTGGATCTAACAACCTTGAGTTAAAGATCTTATTTTTAGCTAATCACAATATTTGTTTACACACACATATGGATTTCATGACACCTCCCATATTTGATATTCTTAACATTCAAATTTGGAAAGTTAAGATGTCAATGTACCTCAAAGTCCTAGGAATTCATGTTTATCTTGCCACTGTTACAGATTCTTATTTTCTAAATAGCAAAAACCTTGAGGCTGATGCAAAAGCCCTTCATGCTTTAAAGAGTACCCTAAATGATGATTATTTATGTAGGATTGCTAACTTTGATCTGGATTTTATAGTATGGAACACACTTATCTCTCTTGGTGAACAAAAGCAACACTATGCGGGGAGTGACTCGGATGATGGAAGTGATGCTTCCAACATATGCTACATGGTCCAAGGGGATGACCTCCTTGAGGTAAATTCTGAATCCGAGCTTGATGAGGATGTTGACATGTCGTATGATGAGCCTGCTATATTTTGTCAACAACTTCGTGAAAAATATGATTTGCTCAAAAGGATAATAAAAGATTGAAAAATAAATATGATTTCATTTTAAAAGAAAAAGATTCTTTTCAAATAAATTTGAATGCATTTCAAAAGAAAATGAATTTTTGAAAAAGGAGAATATTTTTCTTAGCATAAAAATTAAATGATATTTGTAAAGAAAATAAATCTTTGAAAAATAAAATCACTTTGGTGGAAAAAGAAAAAGAGATTGTTTGGATGAAAACAACTCTTTAAAAAGAAAAATTATTTCAAAAGAAAAAGAAAACATTTATAAAAAGAAAAAGATTATTGATTCTCATTCTTGCCATGCTCTTCATGCTACTATTGATAAAAATGAGATTCAAGTCTTGAAAAATAGAATTAATTGTTTGAGCTCAAGTTTGAGCAATTGTACATTTAACCATTCTAAATTGGAAACCTTGTTTGAAAAGAAACAAGCTCCACATGTTCATGCACATTACCCATGACATACATATGCACACTATGCTCACATTCACACCACTCATATGCATGCTAGAGTGTACAAATGTACACATTGCAGCCGTAAAGGTCATTTAGCAAAGTTTTATTTTGATAAGATAAATCATATAAATTTTACAAATAAAAATGTTTGGGTTTCGTGTAAAGCTAACCCCCGTGGACCCAAAAGAAAATGGGTACCAAAATTCTCACCTCTTGTGTTTGATGTAGGTGTGGGCTCTGACATGACGTGAGAGGTATAGTGCCTTAATGGTGGATACATGAGCTAGATGGACATACCCAATTGATGCATTATTATCGAGGTTGATTGGAGGGAGGACCACCATGGTTTGAAGACTTAGAGATTAGTGCATATGATTTGGTAACTATATCTAAACTCCCATTTAATTTACATGCTTTTACATTGATTATTTTAGCTTGTTTTGACTTTATGTTAAATAATCATGTTTTATACTTCATGTGATGAATACTTGTTTAGATGTAGTTTTCATTAAAACTTGTGTCTATACTTGTACAAGTAGTGAGCTACACTTGATAATTATATGTGTGTGCTTCATTGCTCACTTGTACTCATTACATGTACTTGTATAACCTAGTTTTGATGATTCTTTCATTTATACTTGTTTTCTCTATTTTTGTGAATGTTTAGCTTCAAGTATATGTTATTTTTTTCAAACCTAATAAATATACATGTATACCCTTGAGTCACTTGCCTTCATGCAAATTCTATTATGGACTCTTTTGTGTTTTGGGATATGTAAGCATATTTTTAGTTTTAATAAAACATATATATACCTTGAAGTTTGTTTTTAATGAAAAATAAATTTTTATATTTTCATATGCTTTGGTGTTTTGAGCTTTATTGATTATTTTCATGATTGTGCTATTCACATGATTCTTGTGGACTCACATTTCTTTGTTTACTCATGACTTTGCTTCATGAGCACATTTTTGAGCTTTATAGATTCGAATGTCAATTTTTATGTACTTAGCAATGTTTCATGAGATACATATAATTTGATTTCATGTTTGAAGGATCTTTAACTAGTTTTTCAAAAATTACTTTAACTAGTTATTTATTCTTCATTGGTAGTGTTTTCAATCTATAATTATTTTTAAATCTTATTTTTGAAAACTTCTACCCTTTAAGGGCGGTTGGATGGGCGATCATGCTTTGTATACCTTTATTGAATATCTATTTTAACATGTGCATGAAGCGGGTAGTAGTTATGAGTTATACACATGATCTTCATGTCACTCTATTTTTGTATACTCATATAAGTTTTCTCATATATGTATGCTTCAAATTTTCAAGTACTATCAATTTCAATTGATATATATATTTTCATACATATATATGATTTGATTGTACTTGTTTTATAATAATTTTATATGTTTTAAAGTACAAATTATGTTTATGCTAAGCTTGACTTAAATTTAAATATCAATTGGTATCTTAATAAGCTTATGCATTGTTCTCTTTTGATATCTCAAAAATTTTGTTTATCTACAAGTGGTATCTACAAGTGGTACCAACTTTTGTTTTATCAACTACAATTTAATTTCATCGATATTAAAATTTATTTTGTTGACTTAAGAAAATTCAAAATTTATTTTATAGTGATTTCAAAATTTGTTTATATGTATTGCCTATATGCAAGAGGAGCATAACTCTCTTCTATATACAGATTCATGTTGAGTGTATCTTATATTGAGAAGCTTGACATCTCTTCTTTATGTGATACACATGTATAGGGGGAGCTTAACATCTCCGCTTATATATTGTATATTATGTTTTATGTGGGTTAGGGTCTTGTCATCCCTTCTGCATGTAATGCATGTATGCAGGGGAGCTAGCTTAACGTCTCTTCTCTTCATGAATGTATATCGCATATATAAGTTTATTCTTTTGATTTATTTTCGCCCCTTTGTTGATGAATTGACAAAAGGGGGAGAAGAATTTTGAGAGTTTATATATGCATGTTTATTTTCTTGTTTATGCAAAAAGGGGAGAAGAATTCAGTGAGTTTATGCATGTTTATCTCCTTGTTTATGTATATATGTTTGTTTAGTTTATGCACTTTATCGAATATCTTTATGTTTATTACTATGCATGAGTTAAGGAGGAGCTTCTATGAAGCTTAACTTTAATCCATACATATATAACTCCATGAGTTTTGTCATCATCAAAAAGGGAAAGATTGTTGGCCAAAAAGCCCATCACTCTAGTTTTGATGATGATTAACTCATGTAGTTATAGTACTAATGATCTTGTATTTATTTAGTCTCAGATATTTGATCAAGATCTTAGTAGGTGTTTAACTTCAACAAAAGATTTGAAGTTAAGTTTTAGAGCTAGCACGTGTTGATTCAAGAGCTAGCACATCAACATCACATCAAGTACTCAAGAGGAGTCTAGCTCATGGATCAAGGTTTGGACCAAGTCAAGAAGGGAAGAAGATTTTCAAAAGAAGATTTTTGAGAAGACTTATGTCATGTTTGTAAGTATTTTAGATAAATGTAAAGGATAGATTAGTTGGGGATTGCTCAAGTTCATACATACACACACAAATTTATATGTGTTTTAGAAAATACCGTTTTAATTTTTGAGCTTTAAAGTATACATGTCTTTTGAGTTTTATATTTATCAAAACTTATTTTAGAGCTTATTATTAAAAACATAGATATTTCATATCATATGTGTAGTAGATCATATCCATACACACTAAGCTTTAAAAGTATTTATAATATCTTGTTTTGTTTTTGTATTTGGAGAAGTTTTGAAAAAAATCGTTTTTTCAATTTGGAGATTTTTTTTGAAAAATATGGTTTTTGTTTAAGACCAAAATTTCTATATCACAAAAATAGTTCAAAATGTTTGTAATATGTATTGAGTTTTAATCAAACATGTTTTTATATCAAAGTATGTTAATGAACTTATTTTTGTAAAATTTATGAGAATTTATGGGATTTAATTGGCATTTAACAATCTAAGTTTTCAATCCCTATTTACCCAGCCAGACACACTGGCGGTCGATCGGACCAGTGGTCGGTCGACCGGACCGGTCGACCGATGTGCACGAAGGACGTACACAGGCCAGTCTAGTAGGCTGGTCGATCGCTGCGCGGTCGACCAACTAAAAGCACCTAACTCTCAAGTGCTGGCCGGTCGACCGGGCGGTCGACCGATAGGCTTAGCCGGTCGACCGGGCGGTCGACTGGAGGCACAACGGTCAGAAATCTGACCGTTGGCTGGTCGACCAGAGGTACAACGGTCAGAAATCCGACCGTTGGCCGGTCGACCGGGCGGTCAACTGGCAGCAGGATTTCCTGCTTAGTTGGCCTCCAACGGCCATATTTTGGGAGCCTATAAATTAGGGTCCCTTGAACTGTTTTACACAAGATTTTTGGAGAGTTTCAATGCTAGTTTTTCCCATCTCTTGTAGAGGTTTTCTCCACTTGTTTTAGAGCAAATACTTACATATCAAAAGGAGAGTTTTCAGGAGTGTTTTTCAAAAGAGATTTCTTGAGTTTTTCCTCCACTACTCTATCTTGTTGTCTCACACATACTTGAGCTATCCATTACTATATCAATCCTCTAAAGATCTTTGTTGTGAAAGTGTTTTTAGGTGATCAAAGTGTTGAGATCACCAAGTGTTCTTTTTTGTCTTTGAGGAGGCAAACTTGCGGGTTCGTGTTGTTTCGAGTTCTTGTGGGAGCTCGGTGTGGCCTTAGCAAGCTAGTGTGCTTGCGTGTGTTGTTCTTGCGGGAACAAGAAAGGGACTAGTGAGTCCAAGAGTTCTAGTGTAAACTCCTTATAGGTGTTGCGGCACCGAGTGATCCGGTGGGATCGATTTTAGTGGAAATCCTTCATAGTGTGAAGGCGGGGACGTAGAGCAAGGGTGCTCGAACCTCGAAACAAATCTCCCGTGTTTGCGATTGTTCTCTCTCTATCTCTCACTTGTGTTTATATCTTGCATGCTTACATTGCTTATATATTTATATGTTTGATATATCTTGTGCCTTATTGATATATGCTTGGGATTGTTTGCTCACACTTGTATTCAACCAAGAGAGCCATAGTGGCACCTCAACTCTTAATGTAGAGGAATCTTGAGGAGATGTCCATATCCCTTCACCGAGAATTCGGCTATACTCTTGTGTTATACTTGGTGTGTTCAGCTTAATAGTTTTTAGTTTATTTAAATAGTTTTAATTCCGCATTATTCATCATTAGATTATCTTGTCACTTATTCACCCCCCTCTAGGTGACCTATAACCATAAGGCCCAATGCTTCCAAAGCACCAACGGAGATAAGATTTCTTTTGAGTTGAGGAACATACCTCACCTCCTTCAATTCCTTACTATCCCATCATCCATCTTGATACAGACTGTACCCATCCCTTCTACATTACATGGATGATCATCACCCATGACAACAAAACATTCATCTAGCTTCTCAAAGGTAGAAAACTAGTCCCTGTTAAGGCACACATGATAGGTAGCTCCTATATCTAAGATCCACTCAGCAATATCTGTGCAACCAATAGTAGAAGTAGTAATAGAGAAAGAAAATACCAATGAGTCTGAGTCCGATCCATCCGCCTGTGAAGTACTGGCATGAGTACTGACCACCTTTGTGAAATTTGCCTCGGTCATCTATTCTTCTTCTTACCTTTGGCCTTCGGACAATCAACCTTCCAGTGACCTAGCTCCCTACATAAGGCGCACTGGTTCCTCTTCAGATCTCTGAAGCCTGATCTAGACTTTGATCTTCTCTGATCACCTCTGCCCTTCCGATTGGAACTCCTGCCTCTTACCGTCAGTGCCTCTGCTGTTGTGCTCTCAGAAGAAGACAATCTGTCCTGCCTCCTTACTTCATAATTCACAAGAGCAGCAGAGACACCTCGCTGTAGTTAAGAAATTGTCTTCCATTTATTAATGTAGGAATATAGGTCTCATACTCTTCCCTAGGAAGAGATTTAATAGAATTACCGCCTTGTCCTCTTCATCGATCTCCACATCTATATTAACCAGGTCTGTAAGAAGTTTTGTGTAGCTATTCATGTGTTCGTCAATGGAGCATCCTCTTTGCATCTGAAAATGATAAAGCTTACTCTTTAACTGCAACCGCGATTCGACGCTTTTCGTCAGATACTTTTTCTCCAGGATCTCCTACAACTGCCTTGCAGATGTTTCATGTAACACATTATACTTAATGTCTTGTGTCAAACAAGACATGATCAAGCCACACGCCGTCAGGTTCATCTTGTCCCAATCTTCTTCCATGCGAAACCCTCGAAGAGTTTCCGAAGCAATCTACTCCTCCGAATTGATTCCTCGAGCAATCTAAACTTTGTTTTGAGATCGACACACGATCCCACAAACAGTCCCAACGCTGCTACGAGATCGACACACAATCTCCTCCAAAGAGCAACTGATGCCCTTGGAATTAACACATGATCCCACGACGAATCTGGGATGCTCTGATACCACTTGTTGCGCGTCGTGCAACAACCTATGAGGAATCCACCAACTGTAGACAGATGCAGCTGGAGAAATACCCATACGTCAAGAACAAAGAAATAATAGAGAAAGCAAGCCAACACAGTATTTAACGAGGTTCGGCAATTGCTTACGTCCTCGGGGCAAGGGAGAGAGATTTTATTGATTCAACAATCAATACAACTTATTCCTTGCTTGAAGGAATTTTCAAGGGAGATTTTCAGAGGAATTTCTGGGATTTCTAGTGATCCAATTCATGAGGGCTCTAACCCATATTTATAGCCAGAGAGTCTCAGGGATTTAGGAAACCCCAATTGGATTTGATCCCAACTCAGAAAAAGAATCCAAATCCTAAAAGGAGAAGCAATTCACCCGTTAAGAAGCTCCAATTGGATCCGACTCCTTTTTAGAAACAAAGTTCGAATCCAAGTTGGATTCCACAAGCTTCATCAATCTTTCATCTCCTCTCTCTCCCTACATAATCTTACTTGCAACTTAAATTTTAATATGGTTTATACAAAAAATGATAAACTGAGGACATATATGCAAAATTTGAATTTGTAAGGGTATATAATTCAGACATTTTTGTGAGAAAATTTGTAATTGTAAGGGCACACTTGCAAATTCTTTGAATGTAAAAGGGTATACATGCAAATAGAGTTTGAGGAGAAAGTAAGTAAAAAACTAAATTTCAGAAAGTATATATGCAAAAAATCCCAAAATTTTTATCAAATTCCTCTCCTGCTCGATCGTACCATAATCTTACTCTTTCAAATATTTATAGTATCCAGATTTAAGAAAGTCTATATATTACACACACTTAGACGACAATTGTGTGGCCGATGCTCTTGCAGTTTCACACAAATGAAATGATATGATTCTCCGATTGGCCTTCTTTTATGATCAGACTTCGTCAAGATGAACTTCCTCGCATTTCTGAACGTAAATGTTGCATTTGTTGGAGTGGTGGACTGGCAAGAGAAGAGGTGGGATGTTTGCTAACTCCAAACGCTCTTGAGTACTGGGTTGCTATCCTTTTAGCACTCCAAAATAAATTCACCCAAGCTAATACTTTAAACAAAGTGAGAAGCTCTGCAATGCTTTTCTTTTCTTTCTTTATTTTCTTCTTTTTCTTTATACTTGACAACACAACTATATGACCCTTTATATAGGATTGTATACAATGAAGTTTCAAGTATAATAAATACATGTGTTAATAACCTCAAAAAACTCTCTTAGTAAATATGCTATAGGTTTTGCTTAATTTTTTTGGTAGAGTCAATAAGCTTCAGGTTTGGTTTTGCATTAACTCCATAACTCCAACAAATCACCCCCTCAAACCTGAAGCGTCATGCTGAGCTTGTCTCTTAATCTTCTGAATGTATCTGCTGTTAGAGACTTGGTGAATATGTCTAGAGTATGACATACTCCAGTACTATGGTTTTCTTCTTTACATTGTCTCTAAGAAAATGAAACCGTGTATCTATGTGTTTGCTCCTCCCATGGTGTACTGGGTCCTTTGCAACTTGTATAGCTGATTTGTTATCTACAAATATCATTATTGGTTTTTCTTGTTGATGATCTAGCTCCTTTAAAATATTTCTTAACCAAATTGCTTCACAGACTGTAGATGTAGCCGCAACATATTCTGCTTCACATGAAGATAAGGTCACAACTCTTTGCTTCTGTGAGGTCCATGAAAATGCAGTTGACCCAAGATAGAAGACATAGTCAGTGGTATTTTTTCTCTCATCTTGGTCACCTCCATGATCTCTATCTGAATAGTCTACTAACTTTGAAGTTTTATCATAAGCATAACATAGACCATGGTTGAGTGTGCCTTTGATATACCTTAAAATTCCCTTCGCATCTAGCCAATAGACTCCTTCGACGTCTCCATATAACGACTCACAAGTCCGACTCCATAAATGATATCAATTCTTGTGATCGTCAAGTACCTCAGGCTACCAACTAGACTTTTGAAGAGAGTCGAGTCTACAAAATCTCTATTTCCTTCTCTTGATAGCTTCATTCCTGTAGCTATTAGGGTGTTCACCGGGTTGCAGTTACTCATCTTGAATTTCTCCAAGATCTCCTTCATGTACTTCTTTTGAGATATAAATACCCCATCTTATTGCTGCTTCACTTCGATGCCAAGAAAATAGGACATTAATCCATTGTTCGTCATCTCAAATTCATTGAACATCGCCACCTTGAATTCAGCAAGCATTTTCGCGCTACTTCCTGTGTACAATATATCATCAACATAAAGACAAATTATTATAAATTCGCTGATGGCTCCTCTTCATGTAGAGGCTTGCTCATAGGGACATTTGGTGAAGCCATTTTGATGAAGATAACCATCAATTCGGGCATTCCATGCCCGTGGTGCCTGCTTTAAGCCGTACAAGGCTTTCTTCAGGCGATAAACCTTGTCTTCTTGTCCTTTTATCAGAAAACCTCCTGGTTGGTGTACATACACCTCTTCTTCAAGAATACCATTTTGAAAAGCTGACTTGACATCTAGATGATATATCTTCCACTTGTGATGAGCTGCAAGTGAAATTAATAGTCTCACATGTCCAATCGAGCAACTGGTGCAAAGACTTCTTCATAGTCAATGCAGTACTTTTGTTTGTAGCCTTTCGCGAGAAGTCTCGCCTTGTAGTGATCAACTTTACCATCTGCTGTGCGTTTGATCTTGTACAGCCATTTGACACCTATTGCCTTGTGACTTTGTGGAAGTGTTATCAACTCCCATGTGTCATTCTTTTGGATGGCATGAATCTCCTCCTCATTGCTGATCGCCAACAATCTTCTTCCTCAGCCTCTTGGAAAGTAAGAGGCTCATGATCAGCATTTAAGCAGAAGAGATTAGTCTCTCTGTCTTCTTCTATCTGCTCATAGATCTCCCTAAGGCTTCTCATTTTGATGGGACCTCGTTGCACTACAGATTCACTACTACTTTCCCCAGAAGATAGAAAAACTCTTGCAGGAGACGTGTGTAGCATGTTGAGGAGATGGTGGTGTAGCTGATGATGGAACCTCCTGTGGGGCTCACCAGGTTCATCCACCATAAGTTGCTCTTTGACAGTCTCTTCATTGCTCCAGCTCCATGCTTCAGCTTCATTGAAGACATCTCTACTAATCACTAGTTTCTTAGTTAGTAGATTATAGAGCTTGTATGCCTTTGACTCCTCGCTATATCCGATGAAAATGCATTTTTCACCATGATTGTCAAGCTTCTTCCTTTTGACTTCAGGTACTTGAGCATATGCAACACACTCAAAAATTCGTAGGTGTGCGACACTAGGCGTGTAACTACTCCATGACTCTTGAGGAGTCTTACCCTTACTTGCTTCGTCGGCACCGATTGAGCAAGTAAGTTGAACACGCTACAGCTTCCGCCCAGAACTGCTTCGGCAGCCCCTTTTCTTTAAGCATGATTCTTGTTATGTCAAGAATGGTGCGGTTCTTTCTTTCTGCGATGCCATTTTACTGTGATGTGTAGGCAATAGTAAATTGCCTCTTTATGCCTTGCTCTCTGCAATATTCTTGAAACAGATTTGAGGTGTACTCACCACCTCGATCAGATCGGAGAGTTATTAGCTTGTGGCCACTCTCCGCTTCAACAAGGGCTTTGAAATTCTGAAAGATAGTAAAAGCAGCAGATTTTTCTTTAAGAATGTACACCCTCAACTTTCTACTAAAATCATCAATGAAGGTAATAAAATATTTATTACCTCTTAAAGAGATAGGATCTAGTGGTCCGCAGATGTCAGTGTGAACAAGTTACAATGGTCCCTTTGCTCTCCATGACTTTCCACTGGGAAAAGAAAGTCGTGCTTGCTTGCCAATTATACAAACTTCACAAGTATGACTCGGTGGATCGATTTTTGGTAAACCTCGTACCATGCCGGCTGTAGATAGTAACTTCAGACTGTTGAAATTTAGATGGCCGAAACAAAGATGCCACCTCTCCATGACTCATTCTTCACGAGTCCTTGAAAACACTTTTCAACTTTCGTGTTTAGATGTAAGGGAAACATGCGGTTCCTTGTCATCTTAACACAAGTTATGAGATCTCCTTTACATTTGCAACCAAAGATGGTTGTTCTCCATATATACTTTATATCCTTTTTTGAGTAGTTGACCGATGCTGAGAATATTACTATTCATGTTAGGAATATAATAAACATCAGAAATATACTCGGGCTTATCATCCTTTTAGCAGATTTTGATCTTCCCTTTACCTTTAAACGGGAGTCTTGAAGGATCTCCTAAGCTTACACTTCCATGAACTATTTCTGCGAGTTCCATGAAAATTTCTTTCTTCTCGCACATGTGGTTGCTAGCACCCGAGTTAAGGTACCAAATATCTTCTTTCTGAACACTTGAATTATCATGAGCAAGAAGAAGAGTAAAGTTATTACCAACATCATTTGTTTCTTCAGAGAGATTGGTAAGATCTTCAGTTCCATGCCAGCAATCTGAGGCATAGTGTTCAAATTTTTGACAGTTGTAGCATTGGACGTTCTTGTGTGTTTTCACGTCCAGATATAAATCTTCCCAGATTGCTTCATCCTCGACCTCTGAAGCTTTGGACCTCCACTAATTTTGAGTGGTTCGTTGTTGGGGATCACGTCCCCTACCTCTACCACGACCTCTACTATGTGAGCCTCGATCATTTAGAGACAGCTTTGACTCTAATGCTTGTTCCAACATTATAGAACTAGTCTTCTTTTGCATGCGTTGAATCATGAACTTGGAGAGATCCCAAAAGCTCCTCTATTGAGATCTCCTCCAAATTCTTTGACTCCTCAATTGTCGTCATCACGTGCTCGAACTTAGATGTGAGGGATCGGAGCAATTTCTCCATCACTCAAATGTCTTCCATCTTTTCTCCATTTCTCCTCATTTTATTCACAATTAAAAGTAATCGTGAATAATAATCAGAGATTTTTTCTTCATCTTTCATTTGAGCAGCTTCAAGATCGCCCCTCAAAGTTTGGAGACGAATTCGCTTCACCCGATCGACTCCTTTGTAGATAGTGATAAGAATTTTTCATGCTTCTTTGCTCGCCGTTGCTTCGGTAACTCTCTCGAAGGTAGACTCTTCCAACCTTGATAGAGTAGAAAACGAGCCTTACTATCCTTTTTTCTTTACTCTCTAAGAGCCTTCTTCTCCTCAGCGGTGTAAGCGGCTTCTACCTCTGGTGTGGGTTCTTTGAGCCCATCAATGATCAGCTCCCACAGCTTTTGAAAACCAAATAGAGCTTTCATTTGAATTGACCAACTCTCATAATTATCCTTTGATAATTTGGGTACTTGAGGATTGACAAGGTTATTGGTGGAGGCCACGAGGAGAAGAGTGTTGGTCCCGAGATGATGCCAATTGTGGATCTAATATACTCGTCAACACTCACACAAGGATATTAGTATAAAAGAAATAAATGTACTTGCAAATAAGGAAAATAAATCATAGAAAAGATAACAATCGCAAACACAAGTGATTTATCCTGGTTCGGTCCTCGTGACCTACAAACAGTCCCCAAGCCTCCCGCTTGAGATTTTCCTTAATCCTTGACTTTGTACACCCAAAATCAACACCTTGCACACCACTTGACAAATCCCCTTTGCCAAATATGTACAGCTCCTCTTACAACTAAGAGAACAAACACACCTTATATAACCTCTCTTCTACACCAAGAAGACGCTCTTGTATAATGATTCCTTTGCGTGATTACAACCTTTCCTATAAGCCTTGATTTAGTATGTGATCGTGGACAAGGGCTATTATATGTGGACTTTCAGAGATCTTCACAAAAGAGTAGGAATTGGTGAAGAAACAGAAAGTGGAACAGTTTTCAGAGAACCAGAATTTTGGCAAGATTTTGGTCAGAAAACTATATATTTGAATTGGTATATTTAGCCTAAGATAACAACCCTATTTATAGCTGAACTCTATGGTTAGTTAGGGTAGTTATTAGGACAAATTTGAATGTCTAAACGTTGGATAACGTTGAAGGAAGTACCAGAAAATAGAAACTGTCTAACAGTCAGAAACTGCCATTAGTCGACTTGAGATATGAGTTAGTCGACTAGGGAAGGCAAATTTCTCTTGGTTAGTCGACTATAGAAAAGACCAAGTCGACTACAACGTATATTAGTCGACTATATAAACTGTTAAGTCGACTAACAGTGACAAAAAGAGAGTTGGGATCTTTCAGGATAAAAAGATAGTCGACTAGGGAAATATATAAGTCGACTATACCAAGTATTAGTCGACTAGTCATTTTGATAAGTCGACTAACATCCCTATTAGTCTGCTAATAGGAAGGGTTAAGTCTGCTAATAGCAAGAGTCAAGTCTACTAATAGGAAGGGTCAAGTCTACTAATAGGTGGTCAAGCCTACTAATAGGAAGGGTCAAGTCTACTAATAAACTAATGATGTGTATTCAAGGCTTTTAACATACTATTAAACATTACAATACACATCCATAGCAACTCTCTTTCGGAAGTCTTCATCATGTAGAACTCTTGAATAGGCTTTGAGACAGAGTTCCAAATGATATGTCTTCACAAATGTATCATCAAAAGCAAGTTCCAACATTCTCCCCCTTTTTGATGATCACACTTTGTGTACACAAATGCTCCCCCTGCAAAAAATAAGTTATATGTTCTCCCCCTACAGAAAATGGGTTATAACAGATATAGAAACACTTGTGTTCTCTCCCTGCAACAAATATATCATAACATGTATATATATGATAAATATTTGAAGTATTGTTCTTATCAAACTTCTTATATGGTACCTGAAAGATAAACATTAGATGGTACCAATCATAAGAGTAAAGCATTAACCTTTTGGAGACCAAACCCAATTTGAATTTATTTTTCATCGTTAGTATACACATAATTGCATGAATTACATATATCATGTATGTATGATGCAATATAAGTATTTTTGTCAATAATGCTTAAGTTTTTAGGAATCCATATAAACTTATTCTTAATTCTTTTTAAAATAATATCAGACTTTCTTTCACAAAAGAATTATATGGATTACTAACATATGAAGATTTTTCAAAAAATCCAAGACCATAATGATTATGTGACATCTTTGATATGATAACAAATCATTCAATTTTTCTTTTCCTTGATTAAATTTAGTCACATTTTTCAAAATCTCTTCAAATTTCATTTTGAAAACTAACATGTCTTTATCTAATATAGAAATTCTTTCATTTAAAGACATAGTTTCCTTTTTAAGCAAATATTTTCTTTTATAAAATTCCCATTATCCTTTTTCAATGATGATATCACTTTTTCAAAATCATCTTTTTGAGAATTTATAGAAGAAACTTGAGAGACATAACATGAATTTTCTTTGAAAAGTTTTTCATTTTCTTTTAATAAAACTTTATTCTTCATTTTTTCATTCTTTAGATCATTGAATAATTCATGGAATGCATCTAAAAGTTTAGTATATTGTATCTCATCTTCTTCTAGCGCCATGTAACAGATGTTGGCATGTTCAGTGATTTCTTCTTCGTCAGAGGAAGAGGAATCACTGTTCTCCCATGATGCTTGGTAGTCTTTCTTCTTTCTGAACTTTTTGCTCTTAAATTTACCTTCTTTTTTTTTTAGCAATGGGCAATCCTTCTTCATATGACCTGTTTTATTACAATTAAAACATTTAAACTTATCTTGCTTCAAGAATCTTCTGAATTTTCTTGAAAGCATTGCCATCTCCTCTTCATCGTCATCTGAATTGTCCGTGTCTGAGGATGTATGGAAGGCAAGTTCTTTCTTCTTTGAGAGAGATTGTTGTTCATCCTTCTTTCTGTCTTCGAGTTGCACTTCATATGCCATTAGATTACCAATAAGGTTTTCTAACGACATTGTTGAGAGATCATTCGCTTCTTCGATTGCGGTTGTCTTCTTCTCCCAATCTGATGTGAGTGCACGAAGGATCTTGCGAACTTTTTCGACTTGGGTGTATTCCTTTCCAAGGGATGCTAAGGAATTGGTTATATCGGTGAATCTTGTAACCATTTCTGAGATGGTTTCATTCTCCTTCATTTTGAAAAGTTCAAACCTGTGGATAAAACAGAAATTTTAGATTCCTTAACCTTATTTGTGCCTTCATGTGTTACCTAAAGAGTGTGCCATATTTGATTTGCAGAAGTGGCTGTTGACACACGGTTGAATTCTTTTTTGGTTAAGGCACAGAATAAAGCATTCATCGCTTTGGCGTCAAGGTTCGCATTCTTCTTTTGATCATCACTCCAAGCGTTGTAGTTGGTTGTTGGCTTGGTGTACGGTGCTTCTACGATATTCCAAAGTTCGTAGTTGAGCGATTGCAAGTAGATCTTCATTCTACTCTTCCAATAGTTGTAGTTGGATCCGTCAAATAGCGGTGGACGTTGTGTAGAATGTCCTTCTTTGAATTGTGATGAAGGGAACTCCGTCACAATCCTTGTATGGTTGTTGACTAGGTATGCAGGGCTCTGATACCAATTGTTGGTCCCGAGATGATGCCAAGTGTGGATCTAATATACACGTCAACACTCACACAAGGATATTAGTATAAAAGAAAGAAATAAACGTACTTGCAAATAAGGAAAATAAATCATAGAAAAGATAACAATCGCAACACAAATGATTTATCCTGGTTCGGTCCTCGTGACCTACATCCAGTCCCCAAGCCTCCCGCTTGAGATTTTCCTTAATCCTTGACTTTGTACACCCAAAATCAACACCTTGCACACCACTTGATAAATCCTCTTTGCCAAATGCGTACAACTCCTCTTACAACCAAGAGAACAAAACATCTTGTACAACCTCTCTTCTACACCAAGAAGACGCTCTTGTACAATGATTCCTTTGAGTGATTACAACCTTTCCTATAAGCCTTGATTCAGTATGTGATCGTGGACAAGGGCTATTATAGGTGGACTTTCAGAGATCTTCACAAAAGAGTAAGAATTGGTGAAGAAACAGAAAGTGGGAACAGTTTTCAGAGAACCAGAATTTTGGCAAGATTTTTGGTCAGAAAACTATATATTTGAATTGGTATATTTAGCCTAAGATAACAACCCTATTTATAGCTGAACTCTATGGTTAGTTAGGGTAGCTATTAGGACAAATTGAATGTCTAAACGTTGGATAACGTTGAAGGAAATACCAGAAAATAGAAACTGTCCAACAGTCAGAAACTGCCATTAGTCGACTTGAGATATGAGTTAGTCGACTAGGGAAGGCAAATTTCTCAAGGTTAGTCGACTATAGAAAAGACCAAGTCGACTACAACGTCTATTAGTCGACTATATAAACTGTTAAGTCGACTAACAGTGACAAACAGAGAGTTGGGATCTTTTAGGATAAAAAGATAGTCGACTAGGGAATTATATAAGTCGACTATACCAAGTATTAGTCACTAGTCATTTTGATAAGTCGACTAACAGCCCTATTAGTCTGCAATTAGGAAGGGTCAAGTCTGCTAATAGCAAGAGTCAAGTCTACTAATAGAAAGGGTCAAGTCTACTAATAGGTGGTCAAGTCTACTAATAGGAAGGGTCAAGTCTACTAATAGACTAATGATGTGTATGTGTATTCAAGGTTTTTAACATACTATTAAATATTACAATACACATCCATAGCAACTCTCTTTGGGAAGTCTTGATCATGTAGAAATCTTGAATAGGCTTTGAGACAGAGTTCCAAATGATATGTCTTCACCAATGTATCATCAAAAGCAAGTTCCAACATTCTCCCCCTTTTGATGATCACACTTTGGGTACACAAATGCTCCCCTGCAAAAAATAAGTTATATGTTCTCCCCCTACAGAAAATGGGTTTATAACAGATATAGGAACACTTGTGTTCTCTCCCTGCAACAAATATATCATAACATGTATATATATGATAAATATTTGAAGTATTGTTCTTATCAAACTTCTTAAATGGTACCTGAAAGATAAACATTAGATGGTACCAATCATAAGAGTAAAGCATTAACCTTTTGGAGACCAAACCCAATTTGAATTTGTTTTCTATCTGTTAGTATACACATAATTGCATGAATTACATATATCATATATGTATGATGCAATATAAGTATTTTTGTCAACAATGCTTAAGTTTTTAGGAATCCATATAAACTTATTCTTAATTCTTTTGAAATAATATCAGACTTTCTTTTCACAAAAGAATAATATGGATTACTAACATATGAAGATTTTTCAAAAAATCCAAGACCATAATGATTATGTGACATCTTTGATATGATAACATATCATTCAATTTTTCTTTTCCTTGATTAAATTTAGTCACATTTTTCAAAATCTCTTCATATTTCATTTTGAAAACTAACGTGTCTTTATCTAATATAGAAATTCTTTCATTTAAAGACATAGTTTCCTTTTTAAGCAAAATATTTTCTTTTATAAAATTTCCGTTATCCTTTTTCAATGATGATATCACTTTTTCAAAATCATCTTTTTGAGAATTTATAGAAGAAACTTGAGAGACATAACATGAATTTTCTTTGAAAAGTTTTTCATTTTCTTTTAATAAAACTTTATTCTTCATTTTTTCATTCTTTAGATCATTGAATAATTCATGGAATGCATCTAAAAGTTCAGTATATTGTACCTTATCTTCTTCTAGCGCCATGTAACAGATGTTGGCATGTTCAGTGGTTTCTTCTTCGTCAGAGAAAGAGGAATCACTGTTCTCCCATGATTCTTGGTAGTCTTTCTTCTTTCTGAACTTTTTGCTCTTAAATTTACCTTCTTTTTTTTTGAGCAATGGGCAATCCTTCTTCATATGACCTGTTTTATTACAATTAAAACATTTAAACTTACCTTGCTTCAAGAATCTTCTGAATTTTCTTGAAAGCATTGCCATCTCCTCTTCATCGTCATCTGAATTGTCCGTGTCTGAGGATGTATGGAATGCAACTTCTTTCTTCTTTGAGAGAGATTGTTGTTCATCCTTCTTTCTGTCTTCGAGTTGCACTTCATATGCCATTAGATTACCAATAAGGTTTTCTAACGACATTGTTGAGAGATCATTCGCTTCTTCAATTGCGGTTGTCTTCTTCTCCCAATCTGATGTGAGTGCACGAAGGATCTTGCGAACTTTTTCGACTTGGGTGTATTCCTTTCCAAGGGATGCTAAGGAATTGGTTATATCGGTGAATCTTGTAACCATTTCTGAGATGGTTTCATTCTCCTTCATTTTGAAAAGTTCAAACCTGTAGATAAGAACAGAAATTTTAGATTCCTTAACCTTATTTGTGCCTTCATGTGTTACCTGAAGAGTGTGCCATATTTGATTTGCAGAAGTGACTGTTGACACACGGTTGAACTCTTCTTTGGTTAAGGCACAGAATAAAGCATTCATCGCTTTGGCGTCAAGGTTCGCATTCTTCTTTTGATCATCACTCCAAGCGTTGTAGTTGGTTGTTGGCTTGGTGTACGGTGCTTCTACGATGTTCCAAAGTTCGTAGTTGAGCGATTGCAAGTAGATCTTCATTCTACTCTTCCAATAGTTGTAGTTGGATCCGTCAAATAGCGGTGGACGTTGTGTAGAATGTCCTTCTTTGAATTGTGATGAAGGGAACTCCGTCGCCATCCTTGTATGGTTGTTGACTAGGTATGCAGGGCTCTGATACCAATTGTTGGTCCCGAGATGATGCCAAGTGTGGATCTAATATACACGTCAACACTCACACAAGGATATTAGTATAAAAGAAATAAACGTACTTGCAAATAAGAAAAATAAATCATAGAAAAGATAACAATCGCAAACACAAGTGATTTATCCTGGTTCGGTCCTCGTGACCTATATCCAGTCCCCAAGCCTCCCGCTTGAGATTTTCCTTAATCCTTGACTTTGTACACCCAAAATCAACACCTTGCACACCACTTGACAAATCCCTTTGCCAAATGTGTACAACTCCTCTTACAACCAAGAGAAAAAAACACCTTGTACAACCTCTCTTCTACTCCAAGAAGACGCTCTTGTACAATGATTCCTTTGAATGATTACAACCTTTCCTATAAGCCTTGATTCAGTATGTGATCGTGGACAAGGGGTATTATAGGTGGACTTTCAGAGATCTTCACAAAAGAGTAGGAATTGGTGAAGAAACAGAAAGTGGGAACAGTTTTCAGAGAATCAGAATTTTGGCAAGATTTTTGGTCAGAAAACTATATATTTGAATTGGTATATTTAGCCTAAGATAACAACCTTATTTATAGATGAACTCTATGGTTAGTTAGGGTAGTTATTAGGACAAATTTGAATGTCTAAATGTTGGATAACGTTGAAGGAAATATCAGAAAATAGAAACTGTCCAACAGTCAGAAACTGCCATTAGTCGACTTGAGATATGAGTTAGTCGACTAGGGAAGGCAAATTTCTCAAGGTTAGTCGACTATAGAAAAGACCAAGTCGACTACAACGTCTATTAGTCGACTATATAAACTGTTAAGTCGACTAACAGTGACAAACAAAGAGTTGGGATCTTTCAGGATAAAAAGATAGTCGACTAGGGAAATATATAAGTCGACTATACCATGTATTAGTCGACTAGTCATTTTGATAAGTCGACTAACAGCCCTATTAGTCTGCTAATAGGAAGGGTCAAGTCTGCTAATAGCAAGAGTCAAGTCTACTAATAGGAAGGGTCAAGTCTACTAATAGGTGGTCAAGTCTACTAATAGGAAGGGTCAAGTCTACTAATAGACTAATGATGTGTATGTGTATTCAAGGCTTTTAACATACTATTAAACATTACAATACACATTCATAGCAACTCTCTTTGGGAAGTCTTGATCATGTAGAACTCTTGAATAGGCTTTGAGATAGAGTTCCAAATGATATGTCTTCACAAATGTATCCTCAAAAGTAAGTTCCAACAAAGAGAATGGAAGAAAAGAATGAAATGGCTTAGATACCAATTGTTGGAGTGGTGGACTGGCAAGAGAAGAGGTGATGGATGTTTGCTAACTCCAAACCCTCTTGAGTACTGAGTTGCTACCCTTTTAGCACTTCCAAAATAAATTCACCCAAGCTAATACTTCCATAACTCCAACAGCATTAATATTTTTATTAGCTATGTATTTGGGCTACAAGCATTAAAAAAAGAAAAAGAAAAAGAAAAGCACACACAAGACTTCATGTAATCAAACCGTTGATTATTTTCAGACACACTAATTTAGGGGTTCGGTTCATGTGTATGAGCCACACACACATACGATAAGAGAGCCAATCCGGCGTTAACACGTGTACTGATCCTCTTATAATATGTTATGTGTGTGGGCCTCACACACATATTATAAGAGATTATAAGAGTTCCAATCCATGTGTCAACACCGGATTGACCCTTTTATCATATGTGCGTGTGGCTCACACACATGAACCGAACCCTTAATTTAGAGAGGTAGCTTATTAGCACCCCTTGGGGCCAAACCCTATCACTCCCTTTGCGAGATCGTAAACAACATTGAACTTCTTCTGCTGCGTGTTCCCTATGATGACCAGATCCGTGTCATTCCCATTCGGCGCAAACCCTAGGCACGCCTGCGTGCTGTTCACCACGTAGACGATGCCGGAGAAATCCACATCAACGGTGGCTCCTCGGAAGCCCATCGACACCGACGGCACAGTCACTGTCTGGTACTCGCTGAAGTCGTAGCAAGTGTCGAAAATTTCGACGGGGGGCGCTGTCGGGTACTTGACCATCCCCCCTCTGAACGCATCACGCAGCACCGAGTAGGCGGTCGGAGGTAACCGAGTGATCACCGCTCCGGAGTCAATGATAGTGCCTGCGTTTGAGAACAGCGCAGGCGATATCGGGAGCATCTTTCCGCCGACGCTTATTGAGGTCAGCTCGAGGAAGTAAAATGAGGGCATGCTGGAGTAGTTGAGCATCGGCGTGTACTGAACGTCGGATGGTACCGAGCTCCTACCAAATGTTAAGTACCCCGTCGAGCTTTCATCCGAAGGCAAGCAGTAGGAGAATACTCCGTCGTACTTTTGGTATGTCTGCGATACAATCGACACTTCTCCGCGGCCAAGGCCGACCAGCCCAGCTACCCGGCCGAAGAGCCCGCTGTTCCCTTCGCCGCAGCCGAATCTGAAATTTTCTATTATATCACTGCGCGACAGGGTGAGGGTATCCATAGAGAAGAATCCTGTAGTTTGGGAATTGTCCAAGTACTTGACTTGGTAGATGCAAGTGCCCCCAAGCAGCCGGAGGTGTCGAGAGCTGTGCAGTATGGCGATCTGCAAGAGATGTTGGCGTACGTTGACGATCTGCTCGGGTTGAAGAGGGGCTCCTCCTGTGGGTAGCAAGAGGAAGCGCAAGGCTGGCACTGGATCCAGGTGACGTCGCTGCCGGTGTCGAAGATGACAGTTTGGGCTACTTCTGGGGTGCCGAACGCGACCGTGACGACGTAGTTGCCATCGCCTAGGTAGATTCCTTGTCGGGCAGGGATCTTTGTTGCTGTCAGTGTGATGGGGGTTGTGCTTTTGTTGGAGCCAGTTTTGGGCTTGCTCTGCAGCCACTCGACGCGTAGCTGGTCGTTGCTGAGTATCTGTTCGTGCGTAGGCCTCGTCTTGGGCTTCACCGGAGCGCAGGGGCCGTCGCGGCTGACTACTTCCAATCTTGAAGGATCAGATGCTGCATGCAGAGTCGTGAAATGGATTTATATATTATGAGAACTTCCACTATGATACTGGATCTTCAAATGACCAAGTAACTATACAAGTTATATATGTTTGTCGACGAATTATAATTAATGACCAGTGAAACATGAAAAATATGGATTATATATATGTTGGACTTCATCCATTCAAAAGAAATATACCGAGGGTCGAACTCACGTACAGTCCAGTGTGGACGTATGTTCACACTGAATTTTATAAAATAATAAAATAATGCATATAATTTCTTCTTTTTAAATTATTTTTTCTAACATAAAAACACTTTTGAGTTCTAGATCAAGTGCTAACTTACAAATCTAAGTTATTGAAAGTTCAAGTCTTGATGGGTGCATGAAACTTTATATTTTACTTTTTTCTCTCTTGTCATATTACATTACGTTCATACTGAAATTCATGTTACATTTACGCTCACATTAAAAAAAACATCTGCACCCGCCACTGAATTATATACGCTTTCTTATGTATGTGTATATATCTTGCATATTATTACAGTAAAGCATGACACTGGAGAGGAAAAAAATCAAGGTAGCAATATTTGAGAATATCCAAACCTTTGGATGGCTTGCAGACATCTGTTGGCAACAGAGAATGGACAGTGACGGCATGTTCGCTAGCTAACTCAACTCCACCAACTTGTAAAGTACTAGGGCACGTCAGAAAACTGAACAGAAGAAAAAGGCACAAGAGCAGAAGAGATCGAAAAGGGAAGCCATGATAACAAATGAGAGAATTAATTGTGCATGGAAGTTATAAGAAACTCTTGGCCTTTATATAGATGCTCAGTCCCAATGTGAGTCTGTGTGATAGAAGGAATGGCTGCATTCTTCTCTCTGAGTTAGTCAAGTGTGTTGTGGGCTACTCATACATTGTATTCCAGAAGTCTACTCCCAATTATTTCTTTGGATGATCAGCATGCTTCATATTATTCTATGTCATAAGACAGAAGAGTTCTCTGGATAGATATCCATTAAATGTTTTCTGTTTAGAAATGTATATTTAACTCATGATAAAGACTAATGGGATTCAGAAATTTAGTCTTCATGATCGTTAGTATTTTAGAATAGAAAAGAAATATTCCTTCTTTCCTTTGTCTTCTTGCCTAGTAAATATTTAAGAAACAAAATCTAATTTACTTTGTTTGGGCTTATTAGCACCCAACCCCTTCTTTTCTCATGCTTTTCAAACCCCATGGCGAGTGATTTTTTAATATCTCCTCCTCCTCTTCTTCCTCTTTTTCCTTCTTCTTCTCTCCCAGAGCTTCTCTCAGATTACACCACAGTAAGGTTTTAATTGTGTTTTCCTTTTTTTTTGTTTAAGTTTCTGATTTTCGGTTTATAATGCTGGAAAGAAGAGACAAAATCATTTTAATTTTTTGGATGGTTTGTTGAATTCCGAAGGGAGAAAAGAATGAAGACTATTTTCTGTAAACCATAAACAAATTTTTATGTTAATGGGTCTTGTTTCAAATTTTTTGTATGTTCGACCCAGAGAAAGAGCACGGCGTGGGTGGGGGGAGAGGGGGATAGGGTCTTGGAATAATTAAGGCCCAACTCAAATAGTATCCAAGAAGAAACTACTCCTGATGCAATGCCAGTCAGGTTGGTACAATAGTGAAATGAATTAGAAGTGGTTTGTCGCAATTAAAATTTTACTACTGAAGCTTTGGCAGAATGATCCAGTTGACTGGTATAATCCAGAAATACTCTATAGGGCTCTAGTAAATGGTCCAGTTGACTGGTATAATCTAGAAATACACTACAGAGCAGTTGGTAGAATGATCAGCAGTGCAATAACTAATTAGCCACAAATAATGATGATATTAAAATGTAATGCAATTGTAATAATAAGAAATTAAAGTGCGATGGAGAGGAAGAGAAAGATTTTAGGGTGGTTCAGGAATCCCCTACATTCACAACCTAGAGGCATCTTCTTTAATATTTCAAATCCAATATAAGCTTCTAGCCTGAAGCAAGGGATTACACCGCCAATGCTCTCACCCAAGTTTGGACTTTCACTTTTCTCCCAACCTCCAACCTTCTTTCCGGAGTTAGACTTTCTCCTCTATACCTAGAGGATACATAAATTCACAAGAATTAATTTTGTTCACTAAAACTGTAAAGTCATCTAGGGGGACGAATATGTGAAGTGCTAATCAAATGCGGAATTTAAAAACTTAAGCTAATAAAAACTAACACACAAAATGGATTCCAAAGAGCGAAGTCGAATTTCCCATGAATGGCTTTAAAACTTCTCTTTAAGATTCCTCTTTTTAAGAGTTGAGATGCTTCAATAGTTTTCTTGGATCAAAACAAGTGTAGGCACAATATCAAGTATATATGCATAAGCAATAATAGCAATGCAAGATATAAACAAGAATAGAATTGAGTTAAGAGATAAGTAAACACAAACACGAGAGATTTTCTTCGAGATTCGAGCCACTGATTGGTATCCAATATTGCATATTTTACATCATAATTCCCATGCATATTACAAATAAATATGTGATTTTTACTCCTCTTCTCTACATATTTGCAGGTACACACTTAAAGGAGAGATATCCAAATAATCACTTAATTAACCATAATTAAGTGATTAATCAAGATTAAAGATAAAGCCAAATTTAAATCCCAGATCTAGAGAAATCCGCGCAACAAACGAAGATTCCAGATATACCACGTGGCCAACAACCCCGTAACCAATCAGCAACAGAAATCCGTTGCTGAACGGATTCAGTTGTGCCGCGATCCGCGGCTTGGGCGCGGCAATCCTAGGGCCGTTGAGCCCCGGATTTTGTGGCAACTACCATGGCTCTCGAAGGTTCTCTCCCATGCTATAAATACTCCACCTTCACCTGCGAGCTGAGACTGAACAGAGAAGAGAGAGAGATTAGTGTAAAGCTTGTAATTTTGTTAGTTTTTCTTTAGGATTTTTAGCTCTCTATGATTTTCTCTTCCCTAGAATTCAATGTAAAAGAGAGTGATTGTGAGGAGAGAGCTTGTGTAATCAAGGGTGACACTTGAAGCAACAAGGATTGATCCATCCTCCTTCCTCTACTTGAAGCTTGGTTCTAGTTCTATGTGCTTTCTTTAATTGCTTTCTTTATTGTTTTGTTTACTTCTTGCAATTTACTTCATGCTTTCTTGTATTTTTCTTATGCCTTGTTGTAGCTAATTCTTCTCCATGTACTAGTTTACCACTAGCTTAGCTTTCTTCACTAACTCATGGGTGATTGCTTTTGTTCATCTTGCAAGTTGTATGATCTTCTCTTCTCCGATGGTTAAACCACCATCTTGCAAGTGAGAAAGTAATTAGGTCAACACGCGAGACGAATCCTACGCTAATGGAGTGACAACATTAGGCAAGCATTCGCTATCAAGGAGTCTAGTAAGTCTTGGCAAGCTAGAAAGGTAAGCTAGTCATGGATTGCTTTCTTTAAGTTTTCTTTCTTTTTCTTGTGAATACCACATCCACTTCTTGATTTCTTTTCCAACGATTTCCACCATGAACATAGCCATCCTTTCTTTTAGTTTCTTTTACATTTGATTCACTAAGTTTATAAGCAAGAGAAGAATACTCGTTTGTTCACTTCACTACCACACGTTAAAGCTTCCATCGCGAGCTCTCCCTGAGAATCGACTCGGTATAGCCCTATGCTATAGCGGAGATAAGAAAGGGTACATCAAATACATTTGCTTCATAATAAACACACCTTTCTCGTCTAATCAAAATGGCGCCGTTGCCGGGGAGAGCGACGTTCTTTTTGGTTTAAAGTGAAGTACTAAACGATTCTTCTTCTCTGTTTGCAGGTTACAGGTAAAGAAACAGGAAAATATTCATTGCAGTCACATATAAGTGGACCTGGGCCTCTGCTCTTGAAAGCAGAGACCAGGATCCCTCCAAAGTGCCGCGTTCCCACGGCAAAAGCCGCGCGGCCGCGGCACAGAGGAGTTCACTTCTGACAATCTTTCTGCAGGGGCTTCAGATCTGCAAATTACATCTGCTGTTATACTTGATTTCCTGTATACTTCACTATATTCCTGTTTAATTAAAAAACAGTAAAAAGTTGATTGAAATTGTTAAAAATTGTTTAGACACTTGCATCTTTAGGCACGTGTCTCTTCAATTCTTTACTTTTACTGTTGAAGAGTGCTGGAGGCAAGGTACGTGTTTGCATTGCATTAGACTAGGACAAACTCTTTGTTTGATTTTCATGCTTTGAGTGTATCCTTGTTATCTTTCTTGTACACTTGCACAATTCAAATTTAAGGGCATAACCCGTAAATAAGATAAGGTGGGGGAGTTCATTACCCTTTCCTTAGCCCGAAAATCATTTTCCCAAGCACTCACTAACCCAAGCCTAATTTAATAAAAAGTAAACGTTGGCCCTAGGGACATCTCGGACTCACTTAGGAGATTATCCTAAGGGAGAAAAGTGTTGGAATTTAACTCTTGCAAAATCGGTGTCTAGGAAAGGGGTTGAGGGCCGAAAGCCCGAAGGTTGCTGGTTACTTAATTAAGGAACGTCTCCGGACGGAAAACCTCCCACCAACCTTACCCTTCCCTGGCTGATTAGCTTGTGGTTAGAGTCTACACTAAACCTCCCGTGGACAGTCTATCAGTTAGGAGTCGTCTAGGTCCTAAGTCTACCCTAACTTAGGTTAGAATTTTTCTTCTTTTGTTTGTTTGTTTGTTTGTATGTATTTGATTGTGTGATATGGCTTACAATTACAATTCTTTCCATCCTAATAATAATCCATATTTCACACCATCTCCATATTCGGATAATTCCAACCCGGTGTTTTACAATATGCACCAACCAAATACACCGGGTTGGCCTTATCCGAATCAATATGACCCATACACCCCATCTAATGATTATAATGTCCAAAATAATTTCAACTCTTCACCGAGTCATTGGGGATTCCAGTACCCCGAGTCAAATTCTCAAATTCCTTGTCCACCATATTCATCTTGTCCACAATATTCATTTCCCGAGTCCACTTCATATACTCCTTTTTCTGAACCTCCATTTGAAGAAAAATCTGAGTTGCAAAGGAGTATAGAAGCCAATTTACTGAGAGTTGAGCAACAACTTCAAAAACCATTTGTCTCTCCAATTCCACAGTATTTTCAAAAGTCTTACTCAGTTCCACCTTTTCCTAATGGACAACCACTTGTCAAGGAAACGAGTAAAGATTTCTTGTGTGAGTCCACTCTTCCATCATCACACATTTGTGACTCACACTATTCACAAAATTTCCAATTTCAAGATTCCTATACTCCCATTCTAGAGCAGCCATCTGTAGACCTATCACATCTAGAAAAGAGTATAGACATCTTGCAAGAGTCTTTCTTACAATATCAAACAACACGTGCCGAGTCTTTCAATAGTGTCAAAGAACAATTGGATAACCTTCTTAGGAAAGAGGAAACTCTATCCTATCAACATTTGACTAATCCAGTTATACCACACTCTATTGATATGACTCAAGACTCTTGTCATCTTGGAAATCCAGATTCAATTTCAGTACACTCACCTAAACTTGTCCAAACTTCAGATCCAATTGACATTTTGACAAGTTTTCCTTTCCCTGAAATTGAACTTGAACATGATTATGATCCTGAACTTTCACCAGATGATTCAACTATACTTCCTGATTCAATCATGACTTCCATATCCTTACATGATTTCAATCCATTTCCAAAGTCAGACTTGGATCCAGTACCTATCCATTGTGCAATTGAATCACCAATATTTTATGATGATCACATTGAACTTGGCCAATTCCTTACTTCTGAAATCCCATTGATAAATTGGCAAGTTCACATTTTTCTGAAATTGAATTACATAAGGAATGTGATCTTGAACTCCAACTTAGTGATTCAATCCTCTTTTCTGATTCGATAATGACTCCAGTATCTCTACCTCACATCAATCTTTTCCCGGAGTCAACCTTGGATCCTTGCCCAATTCACAATGAAGTTGAATCACCCATCTTTGAGGATCATGTTGAACTTGACCAATTATACCTTTTTGAAGATCCTATTGACAAATTGGCAAGTTCACAATTTTGTGGAATTGAACTCAATGAGAAATGTGACTTTGACCCTCAAGTTTGTGATTTAGTTCAAATACCTGAATCATTAATGACTCCTGTTTTGTTACCCAATTTGAGTAACATTTCAGAGTCAGTTTTGATTCCCAACCTTCCTGAACTTGAATCACTAATCTTAGATAGTCACATTCCATCATGGGAAACTGAATGTGGACTTGAGCTTCATTTTCTTGACTTGGACTCAGTTCCTGAATCCATTCCGACTCCTGAATCTTTACTTAACTTCATTCACTTCCCTGAGTCGGTATTCCTTCCAGAGTCCAAGTCAACTGTTCTATCATTTCATGCACCATTCTGGGACAAGGTAGTTGATAAATTTGACTCAGAAATTATTTTGCAAATCTTGAAATTAGATGGGGGCATGTACATAATAATCTTAAATGCACACATCATTTTTGTGGGTCATATTTCTGAGATTTTTGGTGGGTTCCTCAAAACCCAAAGTAAAGATGATTGGGCCATGTTTCGTGGACCAATCCGTCCACCACCGGAACCACCACCTTAAGGTAATTTTTTCCTTCCCTTTCTATTTGTTTCATGCATACATATATCACGATGCATTGAGGACAATGCATGAAATAAGTGTGGGGGAGGGTTTACTAACATAGAGTTTTTAGATTTTCTTTCTTTTACATTTCTTTTAAAAAATAAAAAAAATATAAAAAATATAAAATAAAAACTTTTTGAAATAAGAGACAAAGTTTTGATCTATTTTTAAGAAAATTAAGATGTATCTTAGAAATTAAGAAAGCCTTAATTATAACATCTTAAACCCAGTTGAAATAATAGATCTTGTTTGAAATTATAGGCTAAGTAAGTAAAATTGGTGAGATATTTTTATCTTGAATTTTTTGCCTTAGATAAATATGCACTTCACACTTACACATTTCTTGGGATGGAGACAAAGACCAAAAATGCCATATAAATAAAAAAAAAGAAGAAAAAGAAAAAAAAATTATTATAAATAAACATCACTCATTAAGCTGGAGAATTATGCCTCAAGAAGCATGGTTATTCACGCCTAACGGTGATCAAAAATAAATAATCCCCCTTAGTTATGTGGCCTTTTTCACTTGAGACCTTAAAACCCGAGGGATGTTTTCTCATTTGGTGCCCTAAGACCGACTGGTTTGGGAGTCATCGGTTAAAGGCTCATTACAAGGGTGAACTAGAAAGCCTAGACTAAGGGAAGAAAAAAGCAGAAAAAGAAAAATAAATAAATAAATAAATGGCTTGATGGTTGGAGTTGAAATCCCAGAAATTTTCACAGAGCACGGTGTGCATATTATCTAGGTTTATGAAAGATAAAGTATTCAATCCAATTTTGAATTCTTACCTTAATTGAAGACAAGATCTTGCATAGAGACTAAGTTTAAGAAAGAATGATTATAGGTGGACTTATGACCTAGGATCACTTATATTTTTGCGAAAATAGTTCGTAAACTCGTCTCTTATTCAAAATGCGTTTTCAAAATACTAACATTTGTTTTCTTTCTTTAAGGATTTTGTGGGTGTAATCCGCTGAAAACCCTCAGGAGACAACACTCCTCCTCTAGGGTAACCTAGAGGTTTAACGGCTTGTTGCACATGCTCAGTGCAATCGCGTCACCTGCGAAAGTGGTGTAATAAAATTGGTAGTTAGAATTTTTTCTTTTCTTTTTCTTTGTTTTGCTCGGGACGAGCAAAAGAATAAGTGTGGGGGTGTGATTGGTATCCAATATTGCATATTTTACATCATAATTCCCATGCATATTACAAATAAATATGTGATTTTTACTCCTCTTCTCTACATATTTGCAGGTACACACTTAAAGGAGAGATATCCAAATAATCACTTAATTAACCATAATTAAGTGATTAATCAAGATTAAAGATAAAGCCAAATTCAAATCCCAGATCTAGAGAAATCCGCGCAACAAACGAAGATTCCAGATATACCACGTGGCCAACAACCCCGTAACCAATCAGCAACAGAAATTCGTTGCTGAACGGATTCAGTTGTGCCGCGATCCGCGGCTTGGGCGCGGCAATCCTAGGGCCGTTGAGCCCCGGATTTTGTGGCAACTACCATGGCTCTCGAAGGTTCTCTCCCATGCTATAAATACTCCACCTTCACCTGCGAGCTGAGACTGAACAGAGAAGAGAGAGAGATTAGTGTAAAGCTTGTAATTTTGTTAGTTTTTCTTTAGGATTTTTAGCTCTCTATGATTTTCTCTTCCCTAGAATTCAATGTAAAAGAGAGTGATTGTGAGGGAGAGAGCTTGTGTAATCAAGGGTGACACTTGAAGCAACAAGGATTGATCCATCCTCCTTCCTCTACTTGAAGCTTGGTTCTAGTTCTATGTGCCTTCTTTAATTGCTTTCTTTATTGTTTTGTTTACTTCTTGCAATTTACTTCATGCTTTCTTGTATTTTTCTTATGCCTTGTTGTAGCTAATTCTTCTCCATGTACTAGTTTACCACTAGCTTAGCTTTCTTCACTAACTCATGGGTGATTGCTTTTGTTCATCTTGCAAGTTGTATGATCTTCTCTTCTCCGATGGTTAAACCACCATCTTGCAAGTGAGAAAGTAATTAGGTCAACACGCGAGACGAATCCTACGCTAATGGAGTGACAACATTAGGCAAGCATTCGCTATCAAGGAGTCTAGTAAGTCTTGGCAAGCTAGCAAGGTAAGCTAGTCATGGATTGCTTTCTTTAAGTTTTCTTTTTTTTTCTTGTGAATACCACATCCACTTCTTGATTTCTTTTCCAACGATTTCCACCATGAACATAGCCATCCTTTCTTTTAGTTTCTTTTACATTTGATTCACTAAGTTTATAAGCAAGAGAAGAATACTCGTTTGTTCACTTCACTACCACACGTTAAAGCTTCCATCGCGAGCTCTCCCTGAGAATCGACTCGGTATAGCCCTATGCTATAGCGGAGATAAGAAAGGGTACATCAAATACATTTGCTTCATAATAAACACACCTTTCTCGTCTAATCAGCCACTTGCTCTATATCCCCGCCTTCACCGCGTGAAGAATTTTCACTATCTTCACAAAGAAACTCCACAAAGAAAACAATCCTCCACTGAAGATAAGGCACAAAGCCAATAGACCTCTACACAGAAGCTGGGCACAAAGCCAATACTCTTTTACACAAGAGGAGAGCACTAAGCAAATTGAAGATTACAATACTTGATGACCACAAAAATCTCAAACTAGATATCTCACAATATTAAAATCCTATAAGGATAGATATAGAGATAATAGCTCAAGTTTGTGAGAGAAACTAAAGAGATTTTAAGTGAGAAGCTCAAACAAACTTTTGAAAAACTCAAGAGAAATAATCTTGAAAAACTCTCTTTAAATAAGAAATTGAAGTTGTAACACCCCATCCCCGGAATACGTATTCAGATACAAGCCCCAAATTTTTGATCATATTTTCCTATTCTTTCCTCATATTTATTGTTATTTTGTGATTATTTATGTTATGATTTGGTATCGGATCCGGATTTATGGACTCAGAGGCAGCACGAGTCTGAACTCGGGAGGCGATCCCAATATACTGCTTGATTTGACCTTTTTGATAGTTAGATTTGATCGGTTTTAGTTTCAAATACTTTTTTTTCGATATTTTAGATTTTTCGTGATTTTGTGGATTTTTTCTGAATTATTCTGTAAAATCTTTAAAATCGGTATCGACCGGTGCGCTAATCAATTCCAAGATTTTTTAATTTATAAATGAAATTAAATCTCTGAAATCTTCTTTCATATTGTTTCTCAAGATTATATTTCCTTTTTTAGCACATTTTGGGGGATTTTCTGAATTAGTCAAAATTTGACTGAATTGTTGTCGACTAGTATCACCGATCGATTTCAGGATTTTTAAATTGCAAAAGGGATTAAATTTCTTAAATTTATTTCACCATGTTCCTCAGTGTAATATTTTCTATTTTAGAGAAATTTTGCGAATTTTTCTAAAATTTTCAAAATTTGGCTGAATAAAATAATATTTGTGTTTTCCCAAATCCGGAGTTTGGCCTGGATATTTTTCTTTCTTTACTTTCTTTTTCTTCCACCACCTTCCAACATCTCCACAATCTTCTACACTGTTCTATCCAAAATATCTAACTCCACACTCTCTCTCCTCCCAAAATATCTTCTCCCACTCATTTTCTCTTCTCTTTTTCTTTTTTTTTTTTTTCATTTCCTTCTATTCCCCAGCCAACGCCAGCGTCCCCCTTCTCCTTCTCTCAATTCTCTCTTTTGATCTCCCAAATCTCTCTCCCTTTCTCTCTAATTCCTCCTCTCACTCTCTAATCTCTCTCCCCATCACACTCTCTCTCTTCTCCATCAAAAGGCCGGTCGACCATCTCAACCAGACCCTTCCATCCCCCCCAACTCTCCCTCCATCTCCTCCAACTCCAATAACTTCACCATCTCCTTCCTCCTCCTCCAAATCTACCACCATCCACCATCTTTTTCCCCAATTCCTCCACTAAATACACCTAGATGGGGGTTAAATAGGTGTACAAGCTAATCTAATGACAAATAATGCGGAATTTAAAACTCAATTGCAACACACTATATGTAACCAAAGAGTGTAGCCGAATTCCCAGTGAGGGGCTCTGGACTATCTCCTCGAGATTCCTCTAGATTAAGAGTTAAGGTGCTATTGAAGCTCTCTTGGTTCAACACAAATATGGGTACACACAAACTATATCTAACATATGAATATATGCAATATAAAGTAACATAAGATATAAGAGAGATAGAGTTGAGAGATAGTGGATCAAATGCAAATAACAAGATATATTTCAAGGTTTGAGCCACTGCTCTACGTTCCCGCCTTCACACAAAAGGATTTTCACTATATGTCCACACAGGACCTTCCACAAAGGGAGCTCCATTAAGAAATTACAACTCTACACTTAGAGGACACTACTCCTCTCTCAAACATGATCATCTCTACACAAGAGGGATAGGCACAACGTCAAAATACAATCACCTCTACACAAAAGGAACAAGGCACAAAGCCAAAACACAATCACCTCTACACAAGAGGAATAAGACACAAAGCTAAAACACAATCACCTCTATATAAGAAGGATAAGGTACAAAGACAAAGCTTAAACATAATCACCTCTACACAAGAGGGATAAGCACGAAGCCAAAGCAAAGAAAAGATTACAATTTTGGTGATCCAATGATCACAAATAACACTTGGTGATCACAATAGACCACAAATAATTTTTCTCACAAAAACACGATCCTATAGATAGGACTAGAGATGATAGCTCAAGTGTGAGAACATAAAGTCTTTGGAAAGAAAAATAACAAAGAAAAATACTTGGAAAAAACTAGATAGATATGAAAATAAAGATCAAAACCAATTTCTCAATGACTCTCTTTTCTTTGATTTTTTCAACACTTTAAAAACAAATAAAAGATAAAATTTTTTGGCTCAAAAACTCCTTTTAAACTTGCTGCAAAACACTTGAAAGGTGAGAATAAAGGCTCTTTAAAAAATCTTGTTAAAATCAGCTTGAGAGAAGCCCTATTTATAAGCTCTCAAGAATATAGCCGTTGGCAGCTAGAGAAGGTCATTTTTGACCTTCCGGTCGACCATCCAATGGTCATATTTCTGACCGTTGAAACACCGGTCGACCGCCTCTGGCAAACTTGCATGTCGGTCGACCGAGCCTAAAGGCACTCAGCCTGTCGGTCGACCGCCTGGACGACCGACGCTACCCGAGAGTTGGGTAGTTACATTCGGTCGACCGTCCGGTCGACCGGCCTTATAGGCCGGCCTTGTGCACGTTCTTGTGCACATCGGGCGACCGACCGGTCGGCCGAGCTCTGGTTCGATCGAACCGCCAGCAGGCTCAAGCTGTGATATGTGACTTGAAACGTGGTCTTTTTAACTTCTATAAAATCCCATAAAATCTCATAAATTCTACAAAAATCAGTTCTTATAAATATTTGAAGAACAAATATGTGTGACAAAAAATCAACAAATATTATAAACTATTTGAACTTTTTTGTAATATATAAATTAAACTTTAACACAAAATCGGTATTTTTCAAAAATCAAACTTTGAAATGGAAAATCGATTTCTTTTAAACTTGTATAAGTACAAAAATAAGATATTTTGAACACTTTTGAAGTATAGAGTGTATGGATAGAATCTAATACACATATAAAAGATATATTTGTGTTTTTGACATTAAATCCAAAATAAGTTTTGTTAATTACAAAACTCCTAACACATGAAATAGAATCATCAAAATAAGTTTTTCTAATTATATAAAGCATAGATGTATATAGATGAAATCTAATATACATTAAACCGTGTAAACTTGTTTTGATTTTATCTATTCATGAAAATCATATATATGTATATTTGAAATCCAAAACCGATTAAATCGAAAACCAAACGTATTGAACTTGTGTGGGTATGAACTTGAGTATATCAACACTAGTCTATGTTACACAAGATCTAAACATAATTAAACTGAATACAAACCAAAATCTTCTTATAGATCTCTTTCTCCAAGCCGACTCGATCCAAATACGATCTATATAGTTTGACTCCAACCGAATGCTAGATGCGATCTTGATGTGCGAGCTCTTGAATCTACATGTGTTAGCTTCAAAACTCTTGTTGAAGCTAAGCACCTACTAAAGTTTTGATCAATAACTGAAACTATATAACACAAGATCATTAGTACTATAACTACATGAGTTAATCATCATAAAACTAAAGTGATGGGCTTTTAGGCCAACAATCTCCCCCTTTTTGATGATGACAAAACTCATGGAGTTATATGTGCATGAATTAAAGATAAGCTTCATAGAAGTTCTCCCTTAACTCATGCATAGCAATAAACAAATAGAAATTCAATGAAATGCATAAAGTAAGCAAAACATATATGCATAAATACCAATATTAAGCATGCATATATAAACTCTCTAAATTCTTCTCTCCCCTTTTATCAATTCATCAACAAAGGGGTGAAGACAATTAAACAATAAAGATTATATGCGATATACATTTATGAAGAGGAGAAACGATAAGTTAGCTTCCCCTTCATACATGCATTATATGGAGAAGGGATATGACTAGACCCTAACCCACATAAAGCATGATATACAATGTATAAATGGAGATGTTAAGCTCCCTCCCACACACGTGTACCACATACGGAAGAGAGGTCAAGCGCTACTATATGTGTAATACACTTCAACATGAATCTATATATGGAGGAGATATTAAGCTCCCCTTGCATATAGGCAAAACATATCAACAAATTTTGAAACCACTTTTTATAACAAATTTTTGAAATTTCTTGAAGCCAACAAAATGAATTATGATACTAATGAAATCAAATTATAGATGACAAAACAAAAGTTGGTACTATTTGTCGAGAAATTTTTTTTAAGATACCAATAGTAGATTTTGATACCAATTGAAGGTGGAACATAAAGTACATTTTGATACCAAATAAATACCAATCGAAATCAATGAATAAGCTTGTAAAGATACCAATTAACCTTTAAAATAAAATCAAGCTTAACATAAACATAATTTGTACTTTATGAATGTAAAGATATTGTAAAACAAACATAATCAAATCATATATATATATATATGAAAATGGAAATACCAATTGAAATTTGAAGCATACATATATAAGAAATAATTATGAGTATAAAAAATAAAATTTCATAAAGATCATATGTATAACTCATACCTACCACCCTATTCATGCACAAGTTTGAAAGATATTCAATAAGACATACATGGCATGGCCGCCCATCCAACCGCCCTTTAATGGTAGGGGTTTTCAAAAATTATGATTTGAAAATGTTTTAAGATATTTGAAAACTCTACCAATTGAAGAATAATAAACTAATTTAAAGTAGTTTTCAAAATTAGTCTGAAATCCTTCAAGTAAGGAATAAAACAATAAGTATCCCATGAAAACATAGAAATCACATTATTATCGATACTCAAATAGCAATAAAGCACATATATGCTCATGAAACAAAAATCATGAGTAAACATCAAATATATAGTGCAAGAATCATGTAATCAACAAAATCATGGAAATAAGCTATTGAATATCATATGAATTTTCTTTTATCAAAAGCAAGAAATCATCAAAACTAAATACTCTTCAAGGTATATGTATGTTTTATTGGAACTAAAAGTATACATACATATCCCAAATATAAACGAGTCCATATTAGAATATTGCATGAAAAATAAGTGACTCTAAGATAGACATGTATATCTAAAGTTTTAGACAAAATTGACATATACATGAAGATAAACATATTTTTATGAAAACATGTATAAAAATAGGGAATACATGTTAAGATGCAAGAATCATCAAAACAAGGTTATATAAGTATATCTAATGGGTACAATTGAGCAATAAAGCACAAAGACATAATAATCAAATGTGGCTTACCAGTTGTACAAGTATAAGCACAAGTTTTAATGAAAACTACATCTAAACAAGTAATCAAAAACATGAAGTGCAAAATCATAAACAAACATGATCATTAGGGTAAATGCATGTGCTTTAGAGTTAGGATATACACAATAGCTAAACTATAGTGAGAACAAAAAAATAATAGTCCATATAAACATGGGTGCATCTTAAATACTATTTATGTATATCTCAAGTCTAATTAACACTGCATTTAACATAATAAATATGAAAAACATGAAAACCAATACATGCTAACAACATTCATGTAAAAGCATGTAAACAAAATAAGGAGTTAGAGATAGTTACCAAAACCAATAGGGCTAATCTCTAGGTCTCCAAACCATGGTAGTCCTCCCACTAAACATCCTTGAAAGTGATGCATCCAATGTAGTGTCCATCAAGCTCAAACGCATCCACCATCAAGGCATCAATACCCTCACATAAAGTGAGAGTCCACGCCAACATCAAATACAATAGGGGTGAATTTTGGTACCCACACTTTCTTGGGTCCATAAGGGTTAGCACCTTTCCTTATTCAAACAAATTTTTTTGTAAAATTTGAACATTTATTCTATCATAACAAAATTTTGCAAGGTGGCCTGTACGTCCACAATGTTAAGAATTTCAATCATAGGAGGTGTCATGAAATTCGTGTGTGTCTCAAATATTGTGATTAGCTAAAATAGGATCTTTAACTCAAGGTTGTTAGACCCAAATCAAGAGCACCAAGCTCTGATACCAATTGAAATACACCTAGATGGGGTGAATAGGTGTACAAGCTAATCTAATGACAAAGTATGTAGAATTTAAAACTCAATTGCAACACACTGTATATAACCAAAGAGTGTAGCTGAATTCCCACTGAAGGGCTCTAGACTACCTCCTCGAGATTCCTCTAGATTAAGAGTTGAGGTGCTATATGAAGCTCTCTTGGTTCAACATAAGTATGGGGACAGATAAACTATATCTAGCATATGAAAATGTGCAATATAAAGCAATACAAGATATAAAAGAGATAGTATTGAGAGATAGTGGATCAAACACAAACAACAAGATATGTTTTAAGGTTTGAGCCACTGCTCTACGTCCCCACCTTCACATAGAAGAATTTTCACCATATGTCCACACAAGACCTTCCACAAAGGGAGCTCCACTAAGAAATTATAACTCTACACTTGGAGGACACTACTCCTCTCTCAAACACGATCACCACTACACAAGAGGGATAGGCACAAAGCAAAACACAATCACCTTTACATAAGAGGGACATGGCACAAAGCCAAAACACAATGACCTCTACATAAGAGGGATAAGGCACAAAGCCAAAGTTCAAACACAATCACCTCTACACAAGAGGGATAGGCATAAAGTCAAAGCAAAGGAAAGATTACAATCTTGGTGATCCAATGATCACAAACAACACTTGGTGATCACAATAGACCACAAACAATTTTTCTCACGAAAAAAGTTCCTATAGATAAGATTAGAGATGATAGCTCAAGTGTAAGAAAATAAAGTTTTTAGAAAGAAAAATAACAAAGAAAAATACTTGAAAAAATACTAGATAGATACAAAAGTATAGATCAAAACCAATTTCCCAAAGACTCTCCTTTCTTTAATTTTCCAACACTTCAAAAACAAATAAAAGATTAAACTTTTGGCAAAAACTCCTTTTAAACTTGCTGCAAAACACTTAAAAGCTGGGAAGAAAGGTTCTTTAAAAAATCTTGTTAAAAACAGCTTAAAAGAAGCCCTATTTATAGGCTCTCAAGAATATATCCGTTAGCAGCCAGAAAAGGTCATTTTTGACCTTCCGGGTGACCGGCTGGTCGACTGTCCAACGGTCATATTTCTGACCGTTGAAGCACCGATTGACCGCCCCTGGCAAACTTGCCTGCTGGTCGACTGCCCGTCGACCGAGCCTAAAGGCACTCAGCCTGTCGGCTACCTGAGAGTTGGGTAGTTACATTCGGTCGACCGCCTGGTCGATCGGCCTTATAGGCTGGCCTTGTGCACGTTCTTGTGCACATTGGTCGACTAAGCTCTGGTTCGGCCGACCAATTGCTCGACCGCCAGTAGGCTCAGGCTGTGATATGGAACTTGAAACTTGATCTTTTTGACTTCTATAAAATCCCATAAAATCTCATAAATTTCACAAAAATCAGTTCTTATAAATATTTGAAGAACAAATATGTGTGACCAAAAATCAATACATATTATAAACTATTTGAACTATTTTTGTGATATAGAAATTAAGCTTTAACACAAAATCGGTATTTTTCAAAAACCAAACTTTGAAATGAAAAACTGATTTCTCTTAAACTTGTATAAATATAAAAATAAGATATTTTAAACACTTTTGAAGCATAGACTATATAGATAGAATCCAATACACATATAAAAGATATATCTGTGTTTTTGGCATTAAATTCAAAATAAGTTTTGTTAATTACAAAACTCTAAACACATGAAATAGAATCATCAAAATAAGTTTTTCTAATTATATGAAGCATAGATGTATCTAGATGAAATCTAATATACATTAAACTATGTAAACTTGTTTTAATTCTATCTATTCATGAAAATCATATATATGTATATTTGAAATCCAAAAACCGATTAAACCGAAAACCAAACGTATTGAACTTGTGTGTGTGTGAACTTGAGCATATCAACACTAGTTTATCTTACACAAGGTTTAAACACAACTAAATTAAACCCAAACTGAAGTCTTCTTGTAGAACTTCTTCTCCACGCCTACTCAATCCAAACACGATCCAAATAGGTTGACTCCAACGGAGTGTTGGATGTGATCGTGATGCACGAGCTCTTGAATCTATATGTGTTATCTCCAAAACTTCTTTGTTGAAGCTAATCACCTACTAAGATATTGATCAATAACTTAAACTATATACACACAAGATCATTAGTACTATAACTACATGAGTTAATCATTATCAAAACTAGAGTGATGGGCCTTTGGGTCAACATCCACCACCTCCAAATTAACTCCTCCTCCTCAATCTCAATCTTCCACACTTCCTCCTTCCTCTCACTCCCTCAATTTCATCACCTCCTCCATCAATATCATCATCATCACAAACATCACCATCATAATCTCCACCTATCACTATCAACCCCCAACCCCACAACCCCCAGGCTGAAATCCAGGCTCCTTAGGATCACAGCTCGCACCTCTATGTCGTCCTTCGGAGCTCTCCACTCGACCGCCCGAGCTAAAGAATATAATTCGAAAGCATAGCTTCTATGTCTCTTCAAGAAATACCTCATGAGCCTTCCAAAGCTTGTCATAACGGTTCGACTGACAAGAAGCCTCAACTCTTAACTCTGCTACCTCTTTATCTCGATCTTCCAAGTTATTTTTCAGCACACGAATTTCGTGCCTGTATGCTTGCTTCTCCGCACGATCCTTCTCGATCTGTTCCCGGAGCGAAGAGACCTCTGACTGGGCTAAAGCAGCCTTCCCCTATAGGACTGACACATCTGTTCACACCTTCTGCAATTCCTCAAGCCTTCTCAGGAGCCTCACTTTAAGATCTAACTTCTCGTCCCTCAACTTAGTGGTTGCTTCGAGCAACTCGTGTCCTTTTGTGGAGCACGCCACTCATCTTCCCTTCAAGACTCTTCACTATCGCATTGTAAAAGACGAGCTCGTAATCCAATTGGGAGACAAGGAGATCAAGAAGCTTGAGCTCTATAGGGCGAGAAAGACAAGGAGTCCCTTGGAAAGAGCCCGCAGTGACCTTCTCCTGCCAGGAATTCAGGGAGTTTAGACGCAACCCAGGTTCATCATCTAGATCTATCTTCACCTTCAAGATCAGAACCCAGGTTCCTGCATTTATGCCCTCAGGATTATAACCTTCAGCCTCCTCGGAGAACTTCACTCCGAAAGAGCCAGCTCCATCGGAACTCATGTAGGCAAGGGACCACAGATGCCCCTACTAAGACTACCAATCAAAAGCTAAATGAGAAGGGTTCGTCAAACCAGCATCCACAACGATCTTAAAACACAACAAAAATGAGATAATTAACAAGAGGCGAAAGCTTAAAATTCATTCCATTCAAAAGGATTACATCCAATGTTTACAAATGACAAAAGAAAAAGCTATAAGGTAAACTCTCATGCACTTACTTTGTCTTTGTGAGATGCTTGAGAAGGATGAGTCAGTATGTAGCACCTTTGGGGGCAATAAGAGCCACAAGCCTAGTCGCGTGAGGATTTGGCAGAAGACTCGTTACCAAGGGCGCAAAAGTATTAGACGGAATGATCGGGGATATCTCATCCACGATAGCAAGGAAACCATTGCCTTCAGGGGGTTCCTGATCGTGACTCCTAAGGAAGGCTCCAATTTCAAGCGGAGGACACACCTCGTTCCGTCTTTGTACCCTTCTTTATACTTTTTCAATTTGAAAACCTTCACCGCTCGTCGACAATGATTTATCACCTTCCACACATGCGCTTCTGCTCATCTTGGGCAATCAATGCTCGATTTAAGTCATCCTGGAGGCACTCCTTCGTCTCCTTAAAGGCATCCCACTCTGACCTTTGGGTAGCCTCAACCCCCTCGACATGTTAACGAATCTCCTCAAGCTCTTATTAAGTCGTCTGCAACAAAAACTCTTTTTTTTGCACCTCAGAGTCTCTTTTCAGCATCTTCTAGTCCATCTTCTCTAACTCCTTTCTAAGTTATGCCCGCTCTTTCTCTCGACTTGAACGAACCACCTCTTCGTGGTCCAAGTTTACTTTTAGTCGACTAATCTCTTCAGTCGTCACCTTTTCCCTAATACTGAGCTCCTCCATCCCCCAGCACAGATCAACAACTTCACCCTCTTTCACCTCCAGGTCATCATGGTGGTCATCCAGCAACTCTAAGATAAGCACGATATTATGAAATGAAAGCCAAAATTAGAAGGTATATAAATAACTAACCCGACAAAGTTATGACATTACTTAATCTGAAAATCTCATTCTTCATACGTCGACTTCACTTCTTCAAAGGCAGGACCTTGAGTTCCTCAACCCCTCTGAGAAAGTCACCATACCTGAGGGCCACGCCAACGTCTCCCTTCTTGAGAGACAATTCTAAATCGAGATTGCAACTATTCACCTCGAAAATAGCTCCTGAGACTGAGTGACAGCCCCCGAGAAGCTGATGTCATCGGTGACCCTTGCAACGTCTGTAGCCTGAGGATGTTCAGCAGTGCCTACCCTCTCAAGCTTGTGGCAAGGACTCAAGCTTAGCATCATCCAGAGTAGGGGCATTGTTGCCTAAATCCTATCTTTGGAAAGTAATTCAGTAGTAGAGGGCTCCTCCAGCATCTCTAAGGACGCGTCCGCAACCTCTTCAATAGCCTTGATGATGGACGAAGCCCCCCGAGCATCGTCCACACAGTCGGAGGATTCAACCCGAATGTTCTTGGCCATATGAGACTGTTTCACCATTGTGGACGGAGGATTGGTCGTGGCCTCGAGCAAGTCCTGTTGGCCCAGAGGCCCTTCACTCTAGTTTTGATGATGATTAACTCATGTAGTTATAGTTTACTAATAATCTTGTGATATTTAGTTTCAGATATTTGATCAAGATATTAGTAGGTGATTAGCTTCAATAAAGATATTTTGGAGCTTTCACATGTAGATTCAAGAGCTCGCGCTTCAAAATCGCATCTAGTACTTGATTGGAGTCAAGCTCGATGGATCGTGTTTGGATCAAGCGGCTTGGAGACAAGAAGACTTTGGTTTGTATTTTAGTTTAGTGTTTAGATCTTGTGTAAAGATTAGATAGTGTTGATATGCTCAAGTTCACATACACACACAAGTTTTTAAGTTTATTGGTTTTTATTTTTCGGTTTAACCGATTTTGGATTTCATGTCAAAAATATAGATAAATTTCATTATATGTATATTGGATTCCATCCATATACAATATGCTTCAAAGTTGTTTCTATATAATATTTTTGTATTTACATGAGTTTTGGAGAAAACTGTTTTCCATTTCAAAAATCCAAATTTGGGAAATACCGATTTTTGTTTTTAGCCAAATTTCAATGTCACAAAAATAGTTCAAATTGTTTATAATATGTATTGAATTTTAGTCACACATATTTGTATTTCAAAGATCTTATAAAAACTTATTTTTGTAGAATTTATGTGTATTTTATGGGATTTTTTAAAAAGTTAATACCAAGTTTTCAATCCCTTAAACAGTTTTGATCTGGCCTTCTGCCGGTCGACCGGACGGTCGACCGCTGCAGAAGTTGGTCGACCGGTCTAGTCGATCGACGTGCACAAACGTGCATGCCAGCTTAGGCTGGTGGGCCGGTCGACCGGGCGGTCGACCGTCCATAGAGCTCTGCTCTCTGAATGGCCCTGGTCGACCGGCAGAGAGTTACTACTCTCTGTATCTAGTTCCGGTCGGCCATGCGGTCAACCGGTGAGAGCTGTTGCTCTCTATTTCCAGGCTCGATCGATTGGGCGGTCGACTGGTCATAAAAATGACTGTTGACAGGTCGACCGAAAGGTCATTTCTGACCTTTTCTGGCTGCCAACGGGCAAAATTTTTGTGGGTTATAAATACCCATCCTCTTGAGTTATTTTAGCTAAGTTTTTAGAGAGCAATTTTTTCCACCTTTACAAGTGTATAAACATCAAGTTTTTAAAAGAGTTTTGGGCTGAAAGATTTCATATTTATTTATTTTAAAAAGGGTTGGAAAATTCAAAGAAAAAAGAAGTCTTTGGGAATTGTTTTGTTCTTCAATTCTATTTAATTCCTAGAAGTTTTCTCAAGTATTTTCTTTGTGATTTTAATTTTCAAACTCTTTATTTTCTCACACTCGAGCTATCATATCTATCCTATCTATTAGGATCTAGTTTTGTGGTTGTTGATACCAAAACCTTCCTTACTTTGTGATATCCCTCTAGTGAGAGGTGATTGTGGAGGTTGTGTTGATATCCCTTTAGTGAGAGGTGATTGTGGTGGTTGAGTTTTGTTTGGTTGGTATCCCTCTAAGTGTAGAGGTGATTGATTGTTAGAGTGTTGGCTTTAAGCCTTGTCCCTCTAGTGAGAGGTGATTGTTGTGGTGTTGTGGCTTTGAGCCTTATCCCTCTTGCATGAGGTTGATCTTGTTTGGCTAAGTGCCCATCCCTCTAATTGTAGAGGTGATTTGTGTTGTGCCTTACCTCTTGTGTAGAGGTTGTATTGTTGGAGAGAGGAGTTGTGTACTCCCAGTTTGTATTACCCAAATTCTTAGTGAAGGTTCCCTGTGTGGGAAGTCCTGTGTGGACGATATAGTGAAAATCCTTCTGTGTGAAGGCGGGGATATAGAGCAGTGGCTCGAACCTTGAAATATATCTTGGTGTTTGTGATTGATCCACTATCTCTAAACTCTCTCTCTTATATTGTGTCTTATATAATTTCATATTGTCAATATCATACTTATATGTTTTGTATTGCTTGTGTGTGCCCATACTTGTGTTCAACCAAGAGAGCTTTACATAGCACCTCAACTCTTATTTAGAGGAATTTAGAGGAGATAGTCCAAAGCCCTTTACCAGAAATTTGGCTACACTCTTTGGTTATACTAAGTGTATTACAATTTATTTTAATTCCGCATTATTTGTCATTAGATTAGTCTTACACCAATTCACCTCCCTCTAGGTGTACTTTCAATTGGTATCAGAGCCTACATTCCTGATATTAGGTTTAACCACCTAGGAGTGAGATCTTGGTTAGCTAATCTAGATATGCATTTGCACACTCACTTATTTACACACACTCATGGATTATCTTGCACCTCCTATGTTTGATGTTTCTAACATCTATATGTGGAAGCTTAGAATGGGTATGTACCTAAAAACTTAGGATTGCATGTTTTCCTTACCGCTACCAAGAAATCTTATCTTGGTAGTAGCAAGCATATAGAGGCCAATGCATAAGACCTAGAGGCACTAGAAGCACTTTAAGTAAAGAATATTTGTGTATAGTTTCTCATTGTGATTCCACCTTTGCAGTGTGGAACACTTTGACCTCTCCAAAGCTTCAAACGCTAAATATTATGGAGAAGGAATCTAGTGAGGATAAATCCGAATAATATTGCTACATAGTCTAAGGGAGTGACTCCCTTGAGGTAAATTCAGAAACTCAACTAGATGATAGTGCTAGTTCTTCCAGTGATGATTATGTTGATGCCGATGCTTTAAACAAAGAACTATCTTTTTTTGTGAAAACCTTTTACAAAAAATACCAACTCTTGAAAAAGAAAAGCCTTAAAATAAATGAAGAGAATAAGAATTTATTTTAAACTTAATGTTGCTTTGCAAAAGAGGGATGAGATTTCAAATGAAAGGGACCTTTTGAAATCCCAACTTGAAATTGCCCTAAAAGAAAATGAAATTTTGAAACATAAAAATGATTATGAAAATGTTTTGAAGAAAAATGAAGTTCTATCTTCAAAACTTGTATTTGTTCTAAAAGAAAATGATTCTTTGAAAAACAAAATTATTTCTATTTCAAAAGAATTGAATTTAATTTCTAATGAAAATCTTTGAAAAATGATTTGTCTTCACATGTTTGCCATGTTAGTGTAGCCACACCTTCTAGTATATCTATAGCATATTCCACCTCTTCTTCTATTATTGCAAATGATATATGTGCTTTAAAGAAGAGTGTTAATTCTTTGGGCTCCACTTTGAGCCAATGTGCCATGAATCACACACGGTCGGAATTCATGTTTCGTAAGAAACATGCTCTTCACATGCATGCACACCATACACGGCATACACATGCTTCTCATGCTCACACACATGACACCATGTATGCTCATGTGTACATATGTACACATTGTGGACGTAAGAGCTACTTTACAAAATTTTGCTTTGATAGAATTAATGATTCAAAATTTGCAAATAAGTTTGTTTGGGTTAGGAAAGGTGCTAACCCCCATGGACCCAATAGAGTATGGGTACCAAAATTCACTCCTATTTTATTTAATGTAGGTGTGGACTCTCGCTTGACGTGAGAGTGTTGGTGCCTTGAGGTGAATGCGTTCCAAGCTATATGGTGACACTTTTGGATGTATCACTCTCAAGGGGAGTTTGGTGGGAGGACCACCATGATTTGAAGGTATAGAGATGAGCCCTTTTGGTTTTGGTAACTATCACTTATTACCATTTAGTTTACATGCTTTCATTATTAATTTTTAGCATGTCATATTTTAAATGCTCATTATTCTATATGTCATGATAATTAGACTTATGACATACATATATAGTATTTGAGATATACCCATGTTTATATGGATTATTGTTTTTGTGTTTTCACTTTAGTTTAATTATTGTGTATATCATATCTCTAAACATGTGAATAGCCTAATGATCATATTGATTTTTATTTTTGTTTTATACTTCATGTTTTGATTACATGTTTAAATGTAAATTTTCATGAAAACTTGTGTATATACTTATACATCTAGTGAGCAACAAATTGGTTATTATATGTTTGTGCTAAATGCTCATTTGTACCCGTTAGATGTATTAGTATAGCCTAATTTTGATGATTAGTGCATTTCAACTTGTATTCCCCATTTTATACATGTTTTAATATGTTTTAATTTCATGTATATGTTAATTTTAGTTAAAACTATTGGATATACATGTATACCCTTGAGTCATTTTGCGTTTCATGCAATTTATTATGAACTCATTTGTGTTTAGGGATGTGTAATACACCTTTAGATTTAGACAAAACATACATATGCCTTGGAGTTAGTATTATTTTTTATGAAAATTAAATTTTCATATTTTTCATGTTTATAAAGGAATTTCACATTGAGCTTAATTGTCTATTCTCATGATTTTGTTGATTACATAGTTCCTAAACTCACATTATTTTTATTTACTCATGATTTCTATTTCATAAGCATATATGTGCCTTATAGACCTTGAGTGTCGATGATCGTGTGACTTACATGTTTTTCATGAAAAATATTTATGTTTTATTCCTTTCTTGAAGGATTTCACAACTAGTTTTCAAATATTATCATTAAACTAGTCATTATTCTTCAATTGATGGAGTTTTCAAACATGCTAAATTATTTTTCAAAATTTATTTTTGAAAACCCCTTCCATCGAAGGGCGAACGGATGGGCGACCATGCCTTGTGAGCCTAATTGAAAATCTATTTAAACATGTACATGAAAGGGAGGTAATTATGAGTTATACACTTGATCCTCATCATATTTTCAATTGGTATCTCAATTGATATTTTCATATTTGTATACTCATATTTTGTTTTTCTATATATGTATGCTTCAAACCTCAAATAGTATCAATTTCGATTGGTATTTACATTTTCATACATATATATGTGATTTGATTGTGTTTACTATATCTTTACATCTTAAAGCACAAATTATATTTATGCTAAGCTTGATTTTATTCTTAATGACAATTATTATTCAATTGGTATCTCATACAAGCTTATGCATGATTTTTATTGGTATTTCATAAAGGGGGAGAAAATTCATATTTTATCTTTCAAATTGGTATCTTTCAATATATTTCATTTTCAATTGATATCTTACTCCTATTCTTTGTGATGAAAAATATTTTATTTTGGTATATGCTAACATTTTCAATATTAGTATCATGTTTCATTTTAAATTGGTATTTATATTGATATGAGTTATGCTTACCTAAATCAATTTAGTTTTTACTTTCAATTGGTATCAAAAACTTACAAGACATTTTTTGGTATCAAGTTACTTTGAAATTGATTGTTACTTTCAACTGGTATCAAGATTTCCTATATATATCTTTCTATTGGTATCAAAAACATACAATGAGTCATTTTCTATTGGTATCAAAATTTATAAGACTTTTTTAAATTGGTATTAAGATATTTTCACATTGGTATCTTTTAGTATCTTAAAATTTTTGTTTACTTTCAATTAGTTTCTTCAAAATGTTTTGTTTATTTTCACTTGGTATCATAAATTGGTATCATGATGTTTTGATGTATACCTTCATCTTAAATTGATATATTTTTCAATTGGTATCATAATATTTTGATTTGTATTGCTTATATGCAAGGGAAGCTTAATATCTTCTCTATATATGATTCATATTGTGTGTACTTCATATTGAAGTGATTGACCTTTCTTTGGTATATAGTACACGTGTGTAGTAGGAGCTTCACATCTCCTTTTATATATTGCATATTATGCTTTATGTGATTAGGGTTTAGTCATCTCTTTTCATGTAAATGCATGCATGCAGGGGGAGTTAACTTAACGTCTCTCCTCTTTATGAATATATATCGCATATATACCTTTATTGTTTGATTTGTTTTCATCCCTTTGTTGATGATTGACAAAAAAGGGGAGAGAAATTTGGAGAATGATTTTGAGTTTATATGCATGTTTACTTACAATTGATATCATAAATGCTTGTTTATTTTTACAATTGGTATCGAGCATATATGTGTTATGCATGTTTGTGTTGAGCATTCATTACATATCTTTATGTTTATTGCTATACATGAGTTAAGGGGGAGCTTCTATGAAGCTTAACTTTAATCCATGCATATATAACTCCATGAGTTTTGTCATCATCAAAAAGGGGAAGATTGTTGGCCCATAGGCCCTTCACTCTAGTTTTGAAGATGATTAACTCATGTAGATATAGTTTACTAATAATCTTGTGATATTTAGTTTCAGATATTTGACAAAGATATTGTAGGTGATTAGCTTCAATAAAGGTGTTTTGGAGATTTCACATGTAGATTTAAGAGCTCGCGCTTCAAAATCGCATCTAGTACTCGATTGGAGTCAAGCTCGGTGGATCGTGTTAGGATCGAGTCGGCTTGGAGACAAGAAGACTTCGGTTTGTATTTTAGTTTAGTGTTTAGATCTTGTGTAAAGATTAGATAGTGCTCAAGTTCACATGCACACATAATTTTTTAAGTTTATTGGTTTTTGTTTTTCGGTTTAACCGATTTTGGATTTCATGTCAAAAACATAGATAGATATCTTTATATGTATATTGGATTCTATCCACATATGCTTCAAAGTTGTTTCAATATCATATTTTTGTATTTACATGAGTTTTGGAGAAAATGGTTTTCCATTTCAAAAATCCAATTTTGAGAAATACCGATTTCTGTTTTAAGCAAAATTTCAATATCACAAAAATAGTTCAAATTGTTTGTAATCTGTGTTGAATTTTAGTCACGCATATTTGTAATTCAAAGATCTTATAAGAACTTATTTTTGTGGAATTTATGTGTATTTTATGAGATTTTTTAGAAGGTAAATAACCAAGTTTTCAATCGCTTTAGACGTTTGATCTGGCCTTCTCCCAGTTGACCGAACGGTCGACCGCTGTAGAAGTCGGTCGACTGGTCCGGTCGACCGACGTCGACAAACGTGCACGCCAGTTTGGGCTGGTGGGCCAGTCGACTGGGCGGTCGACCGTCCAGAGAGCTCTGCTATCTGGAAATTGCCCCGGTCGACTGGCCATCGACCGGCAGAGAGTTGCTGCTATCTGTATCCAGTTCCAGTCGACCGGATGATCGACTAGCAGAGAGCTGTTGCTCTCTGTTTACAGGCCCGGTCGACCGGGCGGTCGATTGGTGGCTCAACGGTCATAAAAATGACCGTTGGTCGGTTGGCCGGGCGGTCGACCGGAAGGTCATTTCTGACCTTTCCTGGTTGCCAACGGGTAAAATTTTTGTGGGTTATAAAACCCATCCTCTTGAGCTGTTTTACCTAGGTTTTTAGAGAGCAATTTTTTTCACCTTTACAAGTGTTTAAACAGCAAGTTTTTAAAAGAGTTTTGGGCTTAAAGATTTCATCTTTATTTGTTTTAAAAAGGGTTAGAAAATTCAAAGAAAAAGAGAAGTCTTTGGGAATTATTTTGTTCTTCATTTCTATTTAAATCCTAGAAGTTTTCCCAAGTATTTTCTTTATGATTTTGATTTCCAAACTCTTTATTTTCTCACACTTGAGCTATCATATCTATCCTATCTCTTAGGATCAAGTTTTGTGAGAAAAATTGGTTTGTGGTTGTTGATACCACCAAGAGTTGTAAACCTTCTTTACTTTGTGATATCCCTCTAGTGAGAGGTGATTGTGGAGGTTGTGTGTTGATATCCCTCTAGTGAGAGGTGATTGTGGTGGTTGAGTTTGGTTTGGTTGGTGTCCCTCTAAGTGTAGAGGTGATTGAATGTTAGAGTGTTGGCTTTGAGCCTTGTCCCTCTAGTGAGAGGTGATTGTTGTGGTGTGTGGCTTTGAGCCTTATCCCTCTTGTGTAAGGTTGATCTTGTTTGGCTAAGTGCCCATCCCTCTAAGTGTAGAGGTAGTTTGTATTGTGTCTTGCCTCTTGTGTAGAGGTTGTATTATTGGAGAGAGGAGTTGTGTACTCCCGGTTTGTATTACCTAAATCCTCAGTGGAGGTTCGCTGTGTGGGAAGTCCGTGTAGACGATATAGTGGAAATCCTTCTGTGTGAAGGCGGGGACGTAGAGCAGTGGCTCGAACCTCGAAACATATCTTGGTGTTTGCGATTGATCCACTATCTCTAACCTCTCTCTTATATTGTGTCTTACATTATTTCATATTGTTCATATCATACTTATATGCTTGGTATTGCATATGTGTGCCCATACTTGTGTTCAACCAAGAGAGCTTTACATAGCACCTCAACTCTTATTTAGAGAAATTTAGAGGAGATAGTTCAGAGCCCTTCACCGAGAATTCAGCTACACTCTTTGGTTACACTAGTGTGTTGCAATTTGTTTTAATTCTGCATTATTTGTCATTAGATTAGCCTTACACCTATTCACCCCTTCTCTACGTGTACTTTCAAGTCCGTCATTCCCTCATCATCAAACCTATCAAACTGAAGCCTATACTTCTTCTGTAAAAAAACAAGCGTCGAGAAACAGTTCCCCAAATAGAAAATCAAAGAAATTAAGAAATTTACCCCAAGGTGCAGGATGTTGTGATTTCAGGGGAGGATGCCCCCACGACCAGATCGACTGGGGAGACGCATCGAAAATAAACCACAAGATCTACTAAGGCAACTTGAAGAAGAGAAGAAGAAGAAGAAGATATTACAAAGATAGATAGAAAGCCAACAAACAATATAACATGGTTCCATCGATCAAACAGATCGTGTGTACGACACAGGAGAAGGGAAAGAAACTTTATTAAAACTTTGGGGGAGTATAAAAAGAATTACTTATATCTTACGCTGAAAAGATTACAAGCCCTTGATGGCCGCCAAGAACAGTGAACCCTTGTGGTTAAGCTTCTCTTACGAATCTCTTGAAAACACCTAGAGGGGGGTTGAATAGGTGTAAATGCTAATCTAGAAACTAAGTGCGCTAAATGCGGAAGCTTAAAACAATTTGCAACACTTAGTACAACACACAAGTGTAGCCGAATTCTCCGTGAAGGGCTCTGGACTAACTCCTCTGATTCCCCTAAATATGGGTTGAGGTGCTATATGAAGCTCTTGTGGTTAAGTACAAGTGAGGCACACACACAAGCAATCCAAGCATATAATGAATAAGCAATATGAATTATGCTCAACACAAGCAAATATGATATGATGATATGAATGATGCTTTGCACAAATAAAAGAGAGAGAGTTAGAGAGACAATGGATCAAACGCTAAGACAAGATATGTTTCGAGGTTCGAGCCCCTAGCTCTACATCCCCGTCTTCACCACCGTGAAGGATTTCCAATCCACTATCTCCCACCGAGGGAACCTCCACCGAGGAGGATTTGTTACAACAAGGGAGTACCGAACTCCTCTCTCAAACACCGCCTCACAACCGAGGGGTAGGCCCGTAGCCAAAACAACAACAACCAACACCTCTACCGAAGAGGGTTTACAACCAATCTCTACCTCTCACTAAAGGGAGCAAATCACAAGCCTCAACCTCTACCAAAGAGGGAGCAAACCAAACCTCAACCTCTGCCAAAGAGGGAGCACCCAACAAAAAAAAGGTTTACAACTTGGTGGTATCTTTCATCCACAAACAATCTCTCTTTCTTTTCTCTTTTCCACAAAACAAGATCCTAATAGATTAGGATAGAAGATAAGGCTCAAGTGTGGAAAACTATGTGTTTTGATCAAAGAAATTCTCTTGGGAAAACACAAAAAATGATATAGAAATTTAGATCAAAAACTAATTCCCAAAACCCTAATTTCTTTGAAATAAACAAAACACTTAAAACAAATAAGATTTGATCTTTTGGCACTTAAAACTCTTTTCAAAACTTGTTTAAAACACTGAAGAAGTCAGGAAATTTTAGCTCTAAAAATCTTGGCCAAAATCCCATAGAAATGAGGTTTATATAGGCCAAAATAGAAACTAGCCGATAGGCTGATCTGGCAGCCTGACAGGCCAAGCGGTCGGCCGGCCGGCCGACCGCCAACGGTCTGAAATATGACCGTTGGGCAATCCCGGTCGACCGCACGACCGACCGCCCAGATACAGAGAGCAGACTCTCTGTTTCGGTCGGCCGCCCGGCCGACCGTCCCTGTGTCTGTCAAACGTGCACAAGCCTGTGCACGTCGGTCGACCGCAAGAGTCGACCAGCCTTTGGTGCGGTCGACCCGTGCGGTCGACCGACCTGGCCTGTCAGCCACAGTCCTGGATCAGAAACTGGGGTTAAAAATATTTTAGAAAATCTTTTAAGTCTTGTAAAAATCCCCAAAAATAGTTTTATCATTTTGCATTGATACATAAACATGTGATAAAAAGCTTAGCTCAAATATCAATCAATATGAACTATTTTTGTGTCTTATCATTTTTATCAAAAACAAAACTTGTATTTTATCAAACTTGGATTTTTCAATACATGAATTGGAAAGTCAAAATAAGTTTGTATAAGTCATGTAAGCATGTATGTATATTGAACACATCTAATATACATAAAAATAAAGTAAACTTGTTTTGATCAATCTATTCATGAAAACCAATTCCAAAACATAAAACTTGTGTGTGTGTGCACTTGAGCATATCAACTATACTAAGCTTTACAAATGGATCTAAAACACACTAAACTAAACTAGGATACCTAAGTCTTCTTGATGATCTTCATCTTCAAGTCGGCTTGGTTCCAAACATGATCCACCGAGTGCAAAGGTATGATCTTGATGCTCGGGCACGGGAATCACCAAGTGAAGGCTTCCAAACTCCTCTTTTTGAAGTAATCACCGACTAATATCTTGTTTAATGATCTGAAACTAAAATCACAAGAATATTAGTAAACATAACTACATGAGTTAATCATCATCAAAACTAGAGAGGAAGGCCTTCGGGCCAACAATCTCTCCCTTTTTTATGATGACAAAACTCATGGAGTTATATATGCATGGATTAAAGTTAAGCTTCAAAGAGGCTCCCCCTTAACTCATGCATAAACAAATAAACATAATGGATATGCAATGAAGGCTCTTAGACATGAATGCATAAACAATAAAAAGGTTCTAGATACCAATGAAATGTTCAAAAACAAAACATGCTCTAGATACCAATTAAAATTAAACTAAATTAAACTTAATATATGCAAAAATATAAATATGCATATATAAAACATGATCAAACTCAAATAATTCTCCCCCTTTTTGTCAATCATCAACAAAGGGGTAAATAATCAAAACAAAACAAAATCTTCTCCCCCTTTTTAATACAAAGAATCAATCATCAATAAAGGGTTAAATGCAAAACTAAATCAATAAATTTTTCTCCCCTTTTTGTTAGAAACAATGAATCAACAAAAGGGTTAATAAAAATAAAGTTCTCCCCCTTTTTGAAAAACCAACAAAACACATGCATAAGCTTGTAATAAGATACCAATTGAAAATTGAATCAATTGAAACAAAGTTGAAGCTCAAGCTTAGCATAAACAAAATATATATATATATATATATATATATATATATATATATATATATATATATATATATATATATATATATATATATATATATATATATATATATATATATATATATATATATATATATATATATGTATGAAAAATTTAATACCAATCGAAATTGATACTATTGGAATTGAAAAACATACATACATACAAACATATATGAGTATACAAAAAAGGTCAAAATTGATACCAATTGAAAGAATCCAATGATACCAATTGAAATAAAAATAATGATCAAGTGTATACATCATATAACTACCACCCAACCATGTTCAAGTTTAAAATGATTTTCAATATAAGGCATACATGAGCATGATCTCCCATCCGTCCGCCCGTGGATTGTAGGGGTTTTTCAAAAAAAATAGATTTGAAAATAAGCTTAGTTTGAAAAACTCTACCATATGAAGAATACCGTAACTAGTTATATGAAAAATTTGAAAACTAGTAAGAAATCCTTCAAGGAATAACACAAATTTATTTTTATAAAACATGAAATTCACAAAATAGTCAACACTCATAATCATTTAAGCATAAATGTGACTCATGAAAATAAACACATGAGTAAACAATAAATGTGAGTGTACAAATACAATGTGAAGAACATGATCATGAAAATATGCAATTAAGCTCAAATATTCCTTGAAATATGAAAACCTGAAAATCATCAAAACTATTTAATCTTCAAGGTATATGTATGTCCTATACAAACTAAAGTATACATACATATCCAAACACAACGAGTCCACAAAGATATATGCATTAAGGCACGTGGCTCAAAAGGATGTATATGTATAAACAATAGTTTGAATAAAACAGACATGTACATGAAGTTAAACATAAACACATGGAAACATGAATGAAAAAAAACTAAGTTTTCATTAAAACAAATGTCATTTCAAGGTATATGTATGATTTGTCAGCATAAGAAGTATACATACATATCCCTAAACACAATTGAGTCCATATGTATAGATTTGCATGAAAGGCAAATGACTCAAGGGGTATACATGTATATCTTAAAGTTTGGCAAAATAGACATATACATGAAATGAAAACACATGATCATAAAACAAATTCAAGAATGAGAATACAACTCTAAAATGTATGAATCATCAAAGTAGACTATACTAGCACATCTAATGGGTTCAAATAAGCATTCAAGCCCAAACATATATAGATTTATTTGTGGCCCACTATATGCACAAGTATAAATCCTAGTCTTAATGAAAACTAACATTTAAACATATATTCAAAGCATGAAGCATAAAACAAATCATAAATCATCATGATAAACATAAACATGATTATTATGCAAATCCTTATGTTATTAAACCTATGATAGACATGATAGCTAAACAAAGGTGAGAACACAAAAAATAATGGTCCATATTAAACATGGGTGTCTCAAAGGCTATACATGCATGTCAAGGATCTAATAAGCATGGCATTATCATAATAATCTACAAACAATAAAACATGCTATAAACAATGAAATGGAAAGCATGTGAACAATAATAAGGAGTTAGGAATCGTTACCAAAGCCTAGAAGGCAACTTTCCTTGTCTCCAAAACAAGGTGGTCCTCCCACCAAACATCCCTTGAAAGTGATGCATCCAAATGATTTCCATGAAGCTCGGAACGCATCCACTCCAAGGTACCTCTACTCTCACGTCATGTGAGAGCCCACACCTACATCAAAAATACGAGGGGTGGTCTTTGGTACCCACATTCTATTGAGTCCATGGGGGTTAGTACCTTCCCTAACCCAAACAAAATTATTTGCTAAATTTGAAGTATGTAATCTATCATAACAAAATTTAGCAAGGTGGCCCTTACGTCCACAATGTGTACGAGTGTACACATGAGCATACATAGTGTGATGGTGTCCGTGAGGAGCATGTGTATGCCGTGAAAGGTTTGCATGAATAGATGGAACTTGTTTCTTTCGAAACAAAGATTCCAAACGTGTATGTCCAACAACACATTGGCTCAAAGTGGAGCCCAAACAATCAACTCTCATCTTCAACAAACAAAAATCATCATTAATCCTCGAAGAAGAGGTACATGCAATAGGTAGACTAGATGAAGAAGCTACACTAGCATGGCAAACATGTGAATCAATTTTATTTTTCAAAACTTCATTCTTCTTTAAACAAACATTTAAATCATTGGAAATAGAAGTTATTTTATTTTTCAAAGCAACATTCTCTTTTAAAACAAAATTAACTCTTGAAGACAAATTTTCATTCTTCTTCAAAAGTGTTTCACAATCATTTTTAGATTTTAAAACTTTATTTTCTTTTAGTGAAAGATCTAATTGAGATCTCAATGAATCCCTTTCATTATAGACCTCAACCTTCTCTTGCAAAATATTGTTAAGTCTGGAATGTAAACTTTTATTTTCTTTTTCAAATCCTAGACTTTTCTTTTTCAAAATCTTATATTTTTCAATCAATTTTTCACAAACAATGAAAAGTTCTTCATTCAAAGCATGGGCATCAATATGTTCATCACATGAAGAACTAGCATCATCATCATCATCTAAGTGGGTTCCGAGTGTACCTCAAGGGAGTCATTCCCTTGGATCATATAGCATTGTGAATAGGATTCTCCACTAGTCTCCTCCTCTTGTTGAATTTGCACTTGAAGCTTGGAGGTGGTGGTTGTTGTCAACATATTCCACACTGCAAATGCGGAATCAAAGTTAGAAGCATGCATAAGATAATCTTTAGGAAGTGTGCTTCTAATGGCCTCAAGGGCTTGTGCATTGGCCCCTATATGCTTGCTATCACTAAGGAAGGATTCCTTGGTAATGGCAAGGTGAACCTTATATCCTAGGGTTAGTAAATAAACAGACATCCTAGTCTTCCAAACAATGATGTTGGAAGGGTCAAACATAGGCGGGGTCATGAAAACCATGGGTCCAAACTATATGTGTGCAAACAAGCAAATGCAAATGATAGATTAGCAAACAAGGATCTCACTCCTAGGATGTTAAGCCTAAGTATCAGGAGCGTAGGCTCTGATCCAATTGAAAACACCTAGAGGGGGGGTGAATAGGTGTAAATGCTAATCTAGAAACTAAGTGCGCTAAATGCGGAAGCTTAAATCAATTTACAACACACTTAGTACAACACACAAGTGTAGCCGAATTCTCCGTGAAGGGCTCTGGACTAACTCCTCTTGATTCCCCTAAATATGGGTTGAGGTGCTATATGAAGCTCTTGTGGTTAAGTACAAGTGAGGCACACACACAAACAATCCAAGCATATAATGAATAAGCAATATGAATTATGCTCAACACAAGCAAATATGATATGATGATATGAATGATGCTTTGCACAAATAAAAGAGAGAGAGTTAGAGAGACAATGGATCAAACGCTAAGACAAGATATGTTTCGAGGTTCGAGCCCCTAGCTCTACATCCCCGCCTTCACCACCGTGAAGGATTTCCAATCCACTATCTCCCACCGAGGGAACCTCTACCGAGGAGGATTTGTTACAACAAGGGAGTACCGAACTCCTCTCTCAAACACCGCCTCACAACCGAGGGGTAGGTCCGTAGCCAAAACAACAACAACCAACACCTCTACCGAAGAGGGTTTACAACCAATCTCCACCTCTCACTAGAGGGAGCAAACCACAAGCCTCAACCTCTACCAAAGAGGGAGCAAACCAAACCTCAACCTCTACCAAAGAGGGAGCACCCAACAAAGAAAAGGGTTTACAACTTGGTGGTATCTTTCAACCACAAACAATCTCTCTTTCTTTTCTCTTTTCCACAAAACAAGATCCTAATAGATTAGGATAGAAGATAAGGCTCAAGTGTGGAAAACTAAGTATTTTGATCAAAGAAATTCTCTTGGGAAAACACCAAAAATGATATAGAAATTTAGATCAAAAACTAATTCCCAAAACCCTAATTTCTTTGAAATAAACAAAACACTTAAAACAAATAAGATTTGATCTTTTGGCGCTTAAAACTCTTTTCAAAACTTGTTTAAAACACTGAAGAAGTCAGGAAATTTTAGCTCTAAAAATCTTGGCCAAAATCCCAAAGAAATGGGGCTTATATAGGCCAAAACAGAAACTAGCCGTTAGGCTGATCTGGCAGCCTGACAGGCCTAGCGGTCGGCTAGCCGGCCGATCGCCAACGGTCTGAAATATGACCATTGGGCAATCCCGGTCGACCGCACGGCCGACCGCCCAGATACAAAGAGCAGACTCTCTGTTTCGGTCGGCCGCCCGGCTGACCGTCCCTGTGTCTGTCAAACGTGCACAAGCCTGTGCACGTCGGTCGACCGCAAGGGTCGACCGGCCTTTGGTGCGGTCGACCCGTGTGGTCGACCGACCTGGCCTGTCAGCCACAGTCCTGGGTCAGAAACTAGGGTTAAAAATATTTTAGAAAATCTTTTAAGTCTTGTAAAAATTCCCAAAAATAGTTTTATCATTTTGCATTGATACATAAACATGTGATAAAAAGTTTAGCTCAAATATCAATCAATATGAACTATTTTTGTGTCTTATCATTTTTACCAAAAACAAAACTTGTATTTTATCAATCTTAGATTTTTCAATACATGAATTGGAAAGTCAAAATAAGTTTGTATAAGTCATGTAAGCATGTATGTATATTGAACACATCTAATATACATAAAAACAAAGTAAACTTGTTTTGATCAATCTATTCATGAAAACCAATTTCAAAATATAAAACTTGTGTGTGTTGTGCACTTGAGCATATCAACTATACTAAGCTTTACAAATGGATATAAAACACACTAAACTAAACTAGGATACCTAAGTCTTCTTGATGATCTTCATCTTCAAGTCGGCTTGGTTCCAAACATGATCCACCGATTGCAAAGGTATGATCTTGATGCTCGGGCACGGGAATCACCAAGTGAAGGCTTCCAAACTCCTCTTTTTAATGCAATCACCAATAATATATTGTTTAATGATCTGAAACTAAAATCTCAAGAATATCAGTAAACATAACTACATGAGTTAATCATCATCAAAACTAGAGAGGAAGGCCTTCGGGCCAACATCTCTCACTTAGATGAATGACATCGTTAGGATTTACAAATTCATTGGGATTCTCTTATAATACATTGAAGGCCACCCTTAAGGGGTTATATTTATAGACCATGGAACTCTCGTAGTTCTAAATAAACTCCATCAATCAAAATAAAAGAAACTTGAATCCAACTCGGACTCAAAACAAATTCAGAAAAAGAAAATTGCCAGATCTGATATTAATCAACCTTTACAACATATTCACGTCATAATCCTAACAATCACCCTTTTGATTTGAATATGTCCAAGGTCGAGAATAGCCACCATGTTCCATGTGCTCGTATATACACACAATTGAACAAATTTAACTTCATCTCCATCTTACTTCCTCTTCTCCATAACCCCCTCATAGGGTTCACAACTTGATTAGGTCGAATAAGTTCAAGTCCAACCTGAACTTTATCACCTAATGATCTCCTTGATCCACACAGAATTTATAAGAATTTGCTCCACCATAGGAGTAATGATCTGGACTACCTTATTGCGTGCCTACTCCCAATCTCCCTTTGGGGTACAACTAAACATCCGAGCTTAAAACCATCATAGTCTCTGATTGTGCCACAACCGCTTCTTCTGAATCTGAGGATAACTACAATCCACCAACTGTAACATTTGAATTTTGCAACATATACATATTGCCAACACGTTCAGCCTGAAACTTCATATGGGCCTCTTTGAAGACTTCCATGAGATCACCTTTATAACTGAAATTGAATCCTTTCCCTCATAGGGTTCCAAAAGAGATGAGATTGTTTTTGATTTGGGAACATGACGAACGCCTTGAAGAGTAGTGATGCATCCATCATGAGACCGAAACTAGATTGTTCATTCGCCAATCACCTTATTTGTAGCAGAATTCCCCTTGAAAACCTCTCCCCTTGAACCAAAGTGTATGAAGAGAATAACTTTCTGTTGGAACTGATATGCTGTGAATATCCAGAATCTATGACCTATCTATCTTTGTTACTAACTGATTTGTCTGTAACAGATGTTCTTCATCTCCTCCAACCAGTTCAGTGACATTAGCATTTGGTTATTTTTTCTTTCCAAGTCAACAATCATATCTAATTTGCTCCTTCTTGTGACAATAGTTGCACGTCAAATTCTTATATTTTGAGTTACTCATGGAACTTCCATTATCACTATTCTTTCTTGAATAATGAACTTGTTCGGAATCATCATGATGAGACTCACCCATCAACTGGGTGTCAATTTTGTCTTTGTTGAGTAGATGCTCTTTAACCTCATTGACCTTAATTGTTGACTTACCTCCATAGATGATAGCTTCCCTAAAGCTCTTATATGAAAAAAGTAAAAAACACAGTAATAGAAGTGTTTGATCCTCATCTTCTATCTTAACCTCTATCTAATTTAAACATTGGTAATAGAGAAAAATTCTGCAATGTGAGACTTAATGGGTGTACCTTCATGGATGCGGTGAAGAAAGAGACGCTACTTTAGCATCAGCCGATTAGCCAAAGACTTATTCATATAGTGGACTTGAAGTTGCCCCCACAACGGGAATGTTGTTTTCTCTATAGAAAACTCATCCAACACTTCGTCCACCAAGCAAAGCTGAATAACCATCAAGGCTTTCTCATCCAACTCTTGCCAAGTTTCTTCCTTTATGTCTTGAGATTTTTTTCATCCTGAGTAGTGTGTTCTTCAATCTGCTCTGGGTAAGAATGAAGTTCATCCTAATCTGCCATCTGCTATAATTGATGATGCCATTAAATTTTTGAATATCAACCTTCATCGCAGATATCTTCAAGTTGACCTTACTCTGATACCAATTGTTGTGAAATAATTTGTATGCTCAGATACCAATTGTTGTGATTTCGGGGGAGGATGCTCCTTACGACCGGATCGACTGGGGCGGTGTAGCGGAAACAAACCACACGATCTACTAAGGCAACTTGAATAAGACAAGAAGAAGATATTCTAAAGTAGATAGAAAGCTAACAAATAATATAACGTGATTCTACCGATCAAACAGATCGTGTATACGTCCACAGGAGAAAGGGAAAGAAACTTTATTAAAACTCTAAGAGAGTACAATAAGAATTACTTACACCTCACACTGAGAAGATTACAAGCCCTTGATAGCTGCGAAGAACAGTGAACTCTTGTGGCTAAACTTCTCTCACCTAGATTAATTACACCCTTAAGAATTACAAATTCAATAGGATTCTATTAGAATGCATTGAAAGCCACCCCTAAGGGGTTATTTATAAACCATAGAACTCTCCTAGTTCTGAACAAACTCCATCAATCAGAATAAAGAAAACTTGAATCCAACTCGAACTCAATACATATCCAGAAAAGAAAACTGCCAGATCTGACATTAATCAACATTCACAATGTATTAACGTCATAACCCTAATATAAGAGACACGAAGATTTAGCAAGACAATTTTTTTTCTTGGTGGGACATCCTGGGACCCTCTACTTTCCATGATCGACAGCTGGTTGGCTTTCCTCCCAAGCAGGCTTCCCAGACTCGGAGGAGGGTGGCTTTCCTTTCGAGCAGGCTCCTCTAGTTCGGAGGCAGGTTGTCTCTTACCTAAAACAGGAACCCTCTAGACGACTGGGGCACTGGAGGTCTGTACGGGTCCCGTAGCCAACTCCAGTTACGACAATTATAGTTGATGGCCATCAGCTTCCACAACTTCACCTTGATATTAGCAGTGGGCAAGGCTCCTTCGCGAGGAATGGGGTGTTGGCCCAAAGGTTGCAATTCCTGATTTTGTGTTTTGATAATAACAAAGCATATGAAGTTATTTGATTCTAATCAAGTTCAAGAATATATTTTAGGGTTCAAGAAGATCTAACAGGTTTCTTATTTTAAAGGAAGGTGTTGATGGCTCAAGGGTACTCAAGAACGAGATCATAGTTCAAAGCTCACATTATCGCTCAAACATCTCTATCAGAGAAGCCCGCTTGAAGATTCTTACAGTCAATTAGAACCTTATAAGAAGCTAGTTTATTAAAGAGTAGAATATAGATTTGAGACTGAAAGATATAGATTTGAGACTCAAAGATATACACACACAAAAATGCACGTTTTTATAAGTATGATTTTTGACATGTTTGGTTTTGATACTTGTTCCATATTTTCTAAAAATTTCTATCTCTATTTAGAACTTGTATCTCATGGCTATGCATGTCTTCTATCTTCCAAAATCTAAACAAAAATTATTTAAAATTTTTCTGTATCTTCAAAAATACCTTAACTTAGTTTTTTGGCCTAGGTCGGTCGACCGGACGGTCGACCGTACCTATTACAGGCCAGAACGGTCGACCAAACCTCTGGCAATTGGAGTGTGCACGTTGTGCACATTCCCGGGACCGACCGATCAACTGGTCCCCTATAGCGATTGACCGACTGTAAGTCATTTGGTCTCGGTTAAATACAGTCGACCGAGAGCCAACGGTCATATTTTTTTGAATGGCCGATCAACCAGCCGGTCGACCGACACTCTGCCAGATTGGCAGCAACGACTAATTTTTGAAAGTTATTTTTTAACTTGTTTATTAAAACGTGTTAAGTTGATTTTCAACGATTAATTTCTTCCTTATAAACCTGGTAAAACTATTCTAAATTTATTTTTCTAAACCTATATAAAGGCTCATTGGGATTGAATAATTCACAACAATAAATTTCATTGAAAATTAGTTTTGTTTTCAAAGAGAAAAAGTTTCAAGTTTTCTTTTGTGCTTTTATTTTCAAAATCTTTAATTGAGTTTTTCTGATCTTAAAATCTCTTTTTCTGATTTTCCCTCTCACTTGCATTCTTGAACTTCAAGTTTAAATTTTACTCTATAAGGTTTTGTAAGAGAGTTGCTAAGAGAGTGTTTGTGGCTCTTGATCACCCAGAGCTTGTTATCTCAATTGGCTATATGCTGCCTCCTTTGGTGTAGAGGATTGAGTTGGGGAGTTGTGTACTCCGAGTGGTTATAATTCCTTATTGTAAGGTCCCTTTGTGGAGGATCCAATAGTGAATAGTGAAAACCTTCACAGTGGTGAAGGCGGAGACGTAGAGCGGTGGCTTGAACCTCGAAATAAATCCTTTTGTTTGCTATTTCTTTATTGCCTCTATTTATTTGTTTATCATTCATATTCATCTTGTTGATCAATACTCATCTTAACAAAGTAGTAATTGAGCACCTCAACTATTATCTAGAGGAATCACGGGGAGAAGTTCAGAGCCCTTCACGGGGAATTCGACTTTAAGTCTTGTGTTGAGTGATCGATTGCATCATCTCATATTATATTGTATTGAATTTTTATTTGATTAGTTATACACCTATTCACTCCTTTCTAGGTGTAATTTTAATTATTATTAGAGCCTTGGTCTCTAGTTTTTGGCTTAACAACCTTAGAGAGATCCTAGTTGCTAATCATTTCATTGACATCTTCATTCTCATCCACTATACTAAAAATGGCTGAAGGTATTAAGACCCCTCCCAAGTTTGATGGCCTTAACTTTCCCATATGGAAGGTTAAGATGACCGTATTTTTGCAATTCCAAGGAAGCCTGGTTACAAAGGCGATGACTAAACCCTTTCATGTACCCACTGGTGATGAGGACACTTGGTACGATATTGTCACGAAAGAGTTTAATGCAAATACAAAGGCACACTATGCATTGCTTCAAGCCTTGAATGATGACGACATAGCTAGGGTCATTCATTGCAAATCTGCCTACGAGATTTGGTCATACCTAGTGGCCACTCATGAGGGAACATCATAAGTCAAGAGGGCTAAATTTGATCTCTTGTTGTCTCAATATGAAAATTCACTATGCATGAAAATGAGTCCATTAATGATATGATTACAAGATTTACTAAAATAACTAATGGTCTTTCTTCTTTAGGTGATGTGATTGATAATGATCAAAAAGTCTGGAAGGTCATTTGTGCACTTCCACCCTCATGGAAAGTCAAAGCCACTACATTGAAGGAGTTAAACGACAAAAGAGATGAAGCTCATCAGTCTTATCGAAAACCTTAAGACCCATGAGATGGAGAGGAAGGCAAGATAAGAAACGACATCACAAAAGAAGAAGATAATTGCCTTCAAGTCTACTCCCACCATTTCCGACGATGATGAAGAAGAAGATGATGAAGATCTTTCCCTCCTTGTAAAAAATATAAGAAGGATGTACAACAAGAAAAAGATCAACAATAGGAGATGATGATAAGGAAATGAAGAAAAGAAAATCATCTATTTCAATTGTCAGAAACCCAGACATATCATTATCGAATGTCTGGATATCAAAAATAAGTCATCTTCCTCAAACAAGCCAAAGAAGTCATTTATGAAGAAAGCTCTTAAAGCTACATGAGATTCAGAAAGTGAATCCGAAGAAGAGGTGGACACTACAAACATGTGTTTTATGGCAAATGATAGCACACTTAAGGTAATTTCTGAGCCATCCCTTGATGATTGTGATTTAATTATGGATCAATTAGGAGATGCATTATTAGAACTATCAAATAATTATGATTTTCTAAAGAAGAAATATCTAAAAATGAAAAAGAAAATGAAGTTCTTCAAAATAAAATTATTACTCTTTCTAAAGAAAAAGATGATTTATCTTTCACTCTTTTATCCACACAAAGAGATTTTGATGCATAGAAGATTTCATGTAAAACAAAGTTTTCCATGACTGATGAAAATGAAATTTCTACTTTATAAACTAAAATCAGTACTTTGGAAAATATTTTAAAGAAATGTGAGTTTGATAAAACTAAATTAGAGGACATGTTTTTCAAGAAAAGTTCTTCAAAGAGACATATTCATACTACACATGCTCACACTTCTAAATCACACACTAAGCATGCTCATGTATCACATGCTCATCAAACACATCATGCATTCATGTATGGTAGATTTTATACATGTACTTATTGTAACCGAAAGGGTCACTTAGCTAAATTTTATTTTGATCGTATAAATATTTCTAATAATCATATTTGGGTTCGAAATACTAACGTCATAGGACCTAAGAAAATATGGGTACCAAAATCAATAACTTCATTATTTGATGTAGGTACACACCAATGCTTTAAGATGTAAAGAGTGGTGGTATCTTGATAGCAGTTGCTCAAGCCACATGACTTGGGACATCAATAATTTTACAACCCGATCAAGGTATCAAGAAGGTAGCACCGTCACCTTTGAAGATGACTCAAAAGGCAACATTATCGGTATAAGTAACATCAAAATTGTTCATCTCCATTGATTGAAAATATTATTTTAGTTGATGGACTCAAACATAACCTATTGAGAATTAGTCAACTATGTGATCAAGGTTTCAAAGTTAATTTTGATGATTCTTCTTGCAATGTTTTAGATTGTAAAACTGATGCTTGCATTCTTTTCAGATTTTATGAAAATAATGTTGGCCCAAAAGGTTACACTCTCTATTTGTATAAGTTTTGATGATAACAAAACACATAGAAGCTATTTGGTACTAATAAGTTATTTTAGAATGAGTTTCAGGTTTGAACAAGTATTGATGGCTTCAAGCATATTGCAAGGTTCATTGCGCTAAAAGCATGTTGATAGGTTGATGGCGCAAGAGAACTCTTTATAGGAGAGGAGGCTCTAGCTCGGCAACGTGATTCAGAGACTTCTTCTTTTAGTTTTTTTTATTTTTTAGTTTGTTAAAAGATAGTGTATAGTGTTGAAGCTTAAACTTGCCACACACACAAAATTGCACTTGATTTTCAAAAAGATTATTGTTTTTTCTCTTATATAAAATATTTTAATATGTCTATTTCAGTATTTGCAAACTCGATTTTATGTAGTGTATTTAATCTTGACAAAATAAATTTTTGAGAATTAACTTGTCTTCAAAAATATTTTTCAAAATAGACTGTTTTGACCTATAGCGGTTGGCCGGACGGTCGACCGGCTCTGTTTCAGGTCAGAACGGTCGACCAAGCGGTCGACAGCAGTTCAGACCGTTGGGTGCGTGCATGTGTGCACGTTACCCGTCGACCGGGCGGTCGACCGGACACCATATCGGTCGACCGAGCTTCAGCCGACTGAAAGCACCCTAGTTTCTGTTTGGGACGGTCGACCGGGCGGTCGACCGTGGGTTGGCAACAGTCATATATTTTGAAAATCAGTCAACCGGCCGGTCGACCGTGAGCTAATTTTCAACCTAAACAGCTAGTTTTTTAAACACGTTTTAAAACGTGTTTTTCTTCTCCAAATGAATTTTAAGGCTGGATTTGAGTCTAATCTTTCCTGATTATTCAAAATAACAGTTTACTTTTAATCCCTACCTTTATCCTATAAATAGGGATGATTAGGGTTGAGAAGCACACAACAATTTTTGCAAAAGAAATCAAAGCTTGAGTCTCTTTAAAAGAAGTTTTGCTCTCAGTTTTTGTGCTCTAAATTCTTACTTTTCTCTGTAGTTTCTAATTCAAAACTCTCTTCAACTTTATTTTATTTTTCACTTACAAAACTTGAGCTTCAATCCTATACATTAATCTCTAGGGTTTTGTAAAGAAAAGTTTTTCAAAAGAGAGTTTGTGGTCTTTTGATCACCAAGAGATTATTGTATTTGTGGCTCTAGTACCTCTGAAATAGAGGAGTGTGATTGAGGAGTTGGGTACTCCCTTGTGGTTGTAATCCTTTGTGAAAGTTCTAGTGGATTGAAAATCCTTCTGGGTGACGGCGGGGACGTAGAGCTGGGTGCTCGAATCTCGAAACAAATCTCTGTATTTGCAATTGGTTTACTTATTTTATTTACTTGTTTTCCATTCATTCTTATATTGTCGATCAATACTCTCACAACAAGATTGCATTGCGCACCTCAAACTCTTATTTAGAAGAATCACGAGGAAGGAGTTCAGAGCCCTTCACGGGGTATTCGGCTTCTAATCTTGCTTTGAGTGATCGTTGCATCATCTCATTTTAAATTTGTGCATTGATTAGCATTATCACCTATTCACCCCCCTCTAGGTGATTTCAATTGGTATCAGAGCTAGGACTCTAGTTTTTGGCTTTACATCCTTAGAGAGATCCTAAAATTTGCTAATCACTATTTTCATATCTTCATTCATTCACTAGTAAAGATGGCTGATAACATTAAGACCCCTCTCAAATTTGATGGACTCAACTTTCCCATATGGAAAGTTAGGATGACCATTTTTCTACAATCTCTAGGTAGTCTAGTTGCTAAGTCCTTGACCAAGCCTTATAATAGACCCGAAAGTGAGGAGGACACTTGGTCTGAACTTACCTTCAAGGAATTTGATGCAAATGCTTATGAAGCAATCTTTGTTGGCTATTCTAGTACTAGCAAAGCATATAGAGTATTTAATAAATAATCCATACCATTGAAGAATCTATGCATGTTAAATTGAAGAATCTAATGCTATTATTGAGAATGTTTAGAGATTGACTCATTAGGTGAGGACATGGAGAAAATATCCTTGAAGGAATCACCCATCCAAGAAGACAAGTAAGAACCTATTGGTGAAGTTCAAAGGATAAAGTGGAACAATCATAACCACTTCCTAAAGATTGGAGATATGCCTCAAATCATCCCAAAGATCTAATCATAGGTGATGTATCAAAAGGGGTAACCACTCACTCCAAACTCCATGATTTGTGTGGGAATTATGCTTTCATATCTCATTTTGAACCCAAAAACATCCTCGAAGCCGAGGGTGACTCATATTGGTTGCTAGCTATGCAAGAAGAGCTCAATCAATTTGAACGCAACCAAGTTTGGACCTTGTTCCTAGACCCCATTATAGACCAATGATTGGTACTAAGTGGATTTTTAGAAACAAGTTGGATGAGTCAGGAAATGTTATTAGGAATAAGGCTAGGTTAGTGGCCCAAGGCTACACTCAAGTTGAAGGAATCGACTTTGAGGAGACCTTTGCACCCGTAGCACGACTAGAAGCCATACGGATCACACTAGATTATGCATCTTATAAAAATTTTAAACTTCTTCAAATGGATGTAAAAAGTGCATTTTTAAATGATTTTATTGATGAGGAAGTTTATGTTGAACACCTCCCGGTTTTGTGGATCACGTACATCCAAATTTTGTTTTCAAGTTAGATAAAACATTGTATGGTTTAAAACAAGCTCCAAGAGCTTGGTATGAAAGGCTTTCTAGTTTTCTTCTTTCAAATGATTTTGTTAAAGGCAAAGTAGACACCACATTATTTACTAAACATGTTGATAGTGACATTCTTATAGTTCAAATATATGTTGATGATATAATCTTTGGTTCTACTAATGAGTTACTTTGCAAGAAGTTTGAACAATGTATATGACGTGAATTTGAGATGTCATTGATGGGTGAATTGAACTATTTTCTTGGACTCCAAATCAAGCAAATGCGTGATGGGATTTTCATATGTCAAGCCCAGTACTCCAAGGAACTCATCAAGAAATTTGGGCTTGAAGACTCAAAAATTTGCAACACTCCCATGGCCACCACCACCAAGCTTGATAAGGATGACCAAGGTAAGTGTGTTGATATAAAATTATATAGAAGTATGATTGGTAATTTGTTGTATTTAATGGCTAGTAGGCCAGATATTATGTTTAGTGTGTGTCTTTGTGCTAGATTCCAATCTTGTACCAAAGAATCTCATTTATTGTGGTAAAACACATTATTCGTTATGTTAAGGGAACTATTGGAATGGGTGTTTGGTATCCGAAAATCAGAGAATTCTCAATGACGAGTTTTTCGGATGCCGACTATGCGGGTTGTAGAGTGGATAGGAAGAGTACTAATGGAACATGTCAATTTCTTGGTAATTGTCTTGTTTCATGGTCTTCCAAGAAACAAAATTCGGTAGCCCTCTCAACCGCCGAGGCGAAGTATGTTGCTGTGGGGGCTTGTTGTGCACAAGTCCTTTGGATGAAACATACTCTCCTTGATTATGATTTGCATTATGACCATATAAAAATATTTTGTGATAATACTAGCACTATTCATATGACTAAGAATGCAAATCAACATAGTAAGACCACCAAGCACATTGAGATTCGATATCACTTCTTTAGAAATCATTTTAAGAGAGGTGATATTGATATTGATTATGTTTCTTCCGATTTTCAACTTGCCGATATTTTCACTAAATCACTTTACTATAATAGATTTTCTTTTATATGTGGTGAACTAAATGTTTGTGCTGTTGAATAAGGAAGTTTTCTTGCTAACATATCCCTTTTGATGTATGACAAAAAGGGCGAGAAATATGTGTTTTACGGTTTATGATTTGGTGTTTTAGATTTGGTGTTTTATGGTTGCTTTCAAAAATTTTCAAAAATTCAAAATTTTTCTCATAATGAATTGTTTTATACTTGTTTAAATAGAGCATTATTTGAGGGAGAGTTTTTACCTCTCTTTTATATCTTGTGTTATAGCCTATATGTTTTGTCATCATCAAAAAGGGGGAGATTGTTGGCCCAAAAGGTTACACTCTCTATTTGTATAAGTTTTGATGATAACAAAACACGTAGAAGCTATTTGATACTAATAAGTTATTTTAGAATGAGTTTCAGGTTTGAACAAGTATTGATAGCTTCAAGCATATTGCAAGGTTCATTGCGCTAAAAGCATGTTGATAGGTTAATGGCGCAGAGAGGAGGCTCTAGCTCGACAACGTGATTCAGAGACTTCTTCTTTTAGTTTTTTTATTTTTTAGTTTGTTAAAGGATAGTGTATAGTGTTGAAGCTCAAACTTGCCACACACACAAAATTACACTTGATTTTCAAAAAGATTATTGTTTTTCTCTTATATAAAATATTTTAATATGTCTATTTCAGTATTTGCAAACTCAATTTTATGTAGTGTATTTAGTCTTGACAAAATAAACTTTTGAAAATTAACTTGTCTTCAAAAATATTTTTCAAAATAGATTGTTTTGACCTATAGCGGTCGACCGGACGGTCGACCAGCTCTGTTTCAGGTCAGAACGGTCGACCGAGCGGTCAACCGCAGTTCTGACCGTTGGGTGCGTGCATGTGTGCACGTTACCCGATCGACCGGGCAGTCGACCGGACACCATATCAGTCGACCGAGCTTCGGCCGACTGAAAGCACCCTAGTTTCTGTTTAGGACGGTCGACCGGGCGGTCGACCGTGGACTGGCAACGGTCATATATTTTTGAAAACCGGTCGATCGGCCGGTCGACCGTGAGCTAATTTTCAGCCTAAACAGCTAGTTTTTTAAACACGTTTTAAAACGTATTTTTCTTCTACAAACGAATTTTAAGGCTGGATTTGGGTCTAATCTTTCCTGATTATCATAATAACAGTTTACCTTTTAATCCCTACCTTTATCCTATAAATAGGGATGATTAGGGTTGAGAAGAACACAATAATTTTTGCAAAAGAAATCAAAGCTTGAGTCTCTTTAAAAGAAGTTTTGCTCTCAGTTTTTGTGCTCTAAATTCTTACTTTTCTCTGTAGTTTCTGATTCAAAACTCTCTTCAACTTTATTTTATTTTTCACTTACAAAACTTGAGCTTCAATGCTATACATTATTCTCTAGGGTTTTGTAAAGAAATTTTTTTTTCAAAAGAGAGCTTGTGGTCTTTTAATCACCAAGAGATTATTGTATTTGTGGCTCCACTATCTCTGGACTAGAGGAGTGTGATTGAGGAGTTGGGTACTCCCTTATGATTGTAATCCTTTGTGAAAGTTCTAGTGGATCGAAAATCCTTCTGGGTGAAGGCGGGGACGTAGAGCTGGGTGCTGGAACTTTGAAACAAATCTCTGTGTTTGCGATTGGTTCACTTGTTTTATTTACTTGCTTCCCATTCATTCTTATATTGTCGATCAATACTCTCACAACAAGATTGCATTGCGCACCTCAAACTCTTATTTAGAGGAGTCAGGAGGAAGGAGTTCAAAACCCTTCACGGGGTATTCGGCTTCTAATCTTGCTTTGAGTGATCGTTGCATCATCTCATTTTAAATTTGTACATTGATTAGCATTATCACCTATTCACTCCCCTCTAGGTGATTTCAAATAATGTATATATTATTGATATGTTAAATCTAAATTGCAATGCTAAATATTTAAATGCTTTCAATGAGGATTCTTAGTTATGGCATAGAAGATTAGGCCATGTATGTTTTAACCATCTATATAGAATTAACTCTAAGAAATCGGTGAAGGGTATTCCTTACTTGAAGTTTGAAAAGGACCACGTTTGTGATGCGTGCCGACTTGGAAAATAAACCATGTCCTCTTCAAACCAATCAAGGATATCATGACATCTTGACCATTAGAGTTAATCCACATAGATTTATTTGGTCCTACTAAATCCAAGAGTTTAAATGAAAACTATTTATTTTTGTTTTGGTTGACGATTTTCTCATTTTACATGGGTTTTCTTTTTGAAACATAAAGATCAAGCTTTTTCACATTTTAATGTTTTTCGAAAAAAGGTTGAAAAAGAAAAAAGTTTTTCGATTTTACGCATAAGAAATGATAGGGGTGGTAAATTCATTAAGCATTCTTTTATCACTTATTGTGAAGAAAATGGAATTAGGCATGAATTATCTTGTCCTATAACTCCACAATAAAATGGAGTCGTTGAAAGGAAGAATCATACTCTTCAAGAAATGGCTAGGACAATGATTAGTGTAATACGGACTACCTCAATATTTATGGGCAGAGGCCGTAAACACTTCATATTACATATCAAATAGAATTTATTTTGTAGAAATACTTTCAAAACTTCTTTTGAAATTTACTATTTGAGAAAGCCTAATTTTTCTTACTTTAGAGTTTTTGGATGTAAATGTTTTGTTTTAAACACCGAAGATAACTTAGAAAAATTTGATGCTAAAGCTTTTGAAGCTATTTTTATTGGTTATTTTAATACTAGCAAGGCTTACAGAATCTTAAATAAATCTACGTTGACAATTGAAGAATCTATGCATGTTAAGTTTGAAAAATCTAATGCTTTTGTGACGAATGTTGTAGAGATTGATTCTCTAGGTGAAGATATGGAGAAAGTAACCTTAAAGGACTGATCTATCCTAGCAGATAAGCCAAAGCTTGACGAAAAAGGTAAAGTTCAAGAGGTTAAAGTGGTACCAACACTACCACTTTCAAAAAATTAGAGATTCACTACAAGTCATCTCAAGGAACTCATCATAGGTGATGTATCAAAGGGGGTAACTACTTGCTCCAAACTCCATGATTTTTGTGCCCATTTTGCTTTTATTTCTCATATTGAACCAAAAAACATCCTCGAAGATGAGGGCGACTCATATTGGTTCTTACCATGCAAGAAGATCTCAATCAATTTGAGCGCAATCACGTTTGGCATCTTGTCCATAGACCCCATGATAGACCAACAATTGGTACTAAATGGATTTTTAGGAAAAAGTTAGATGAGTCGGGTAGCGTTTTTAGGAATAAAACTAGGTTAGTGACCCAATGTTACACCCAAATTGAAGGTATCGATTTTGAGAAAACCTTTACACCCGTAGCACAGCTTGAAGCCATACGGATTACTTACTTTTGCTTCTTATAAAAATTTTAAACTTTTTCAAATAGATGTCAAAAGCGCATTTTTAAATGATTTTATTGAGGAGGAAGTGTATGTTGAGTAACCCCTAGGGTTTGTTGATCCTACACATTCAAATTTTGTTTTCAAAGTAGACAAAATTGTATATGTTAAAGCAAGCTCCTAGAGCTTGGTATGAAAGACTTTTAACATTTCTTAGTTCAAATGGTTTTGTATTAGGTAAAATAGTTACCACTTTGTTTACAAAACACATAGATAGTGATATTCTTATTGTTCAAATTTATGTTGATGATATTATATTTGGATCTACTAATGAAAAATTTTGCAAAGATTTTGAATCATGCAAGAAGAATGAGTTTGAGATGTCTATGATGGGCGAGCTAAACTACTTGGACTCCAAATCAAGTAAAGGAGTGATGGAATTTTTATAAATCATGCCAATTACACGAGAGAATTCATCAAGAAATTTGGACTTGAAGGGGCAAAGACGAGCAAAACTCCCATGACTACTACAACAAAACTTGACAATGATGAACAAGATATAAATGTAGACATTAAACTTTATAGAAGCATGATTGGTAGTTTACTATATTTAAGTAAGTCGGATATAATGTTTAGTGTATGTCTATGTGCTAGATTCTAATCTTATCCTAAAGAGACCTATTTGATTGCGGTAAAACGCATTATTAGATATCTTAAGGGCACTATTGGAATGGGCTTGTGGTATCTGAAGACCGGACAATTTTTTATGACGAGTTTTTCGGATGCTGACTATGTCGGTTGTAGAGTGAATGGAAGAGTACAAGTGAAAACTTGTCAGTTTCTAAGAAATTGTCTTGTTTCATGGTCTTCCAAGAAACAAAATTCTGTAACCCTCTCAACCGACGAGACGGAGTATGTTGCGGCCGGGGCTTGTTGTACACAAATCCTTTGGATGAAACATACTCTCCTTAACTATGATTTGCATTATGATCATATTAAGATATTTTATGATAATATTAATATTATTCATATGACTAAAAATGCAAATCAACATAGTAAGACAAAATATATAGAAATTCGATATTACTTTCTTAGAGATCAATATGAGGAAGGTGATATTGAAATTGATTATGTTTTAATTGATTTTTAACTAGCAGATAATTTTACTAAGCCACTTGATCTTAATAGATTTTCTTTCATTTATGGAAACGAAATGTTTGTATTTTGATTCATGAGTTTTCCTTCTGATAAAATCTACATATGTATTAATTTTTTGTTGTTTATGCTTACCCTTTTTGATGCATGGCAAAAAGAGGGAGAAGTATTTATGAGTATTTTTATGAGAATTTTTTGGTATTTGTTTGATCATGCTCTTATACTATGCTTTTATCATATAACTTGTTGATATCTTATACTTGATAGCAAGCATAAGGGAGCTTTTACAAAGCTCTTTCCTAAATTCTTCTTTTATATAGCTCATATGTTTTGTCATTATCAAAAAGGGGGAGATTGTTGGCCCAAAGGTTATAATCCCCGTTTTGTGTTTTGATGATAACAAAGCATATGAAGTTATTTGGTACTAATCAAGTTCAAGAGTGTATTTCAGGGTTCAAAAAGATCTAACAGGTTTCTTCTTCTGAAAGAAGATGTTGAAGGCTCAAGGGTACTCAAGAACTGGATCATAGCTCAAAGCTCTCAATATTAGTTAAACGTCACTATCAGATAAGCCCGCTTGAAGATTCTTGTAGTCGATTGAGCCTTGTAAGAAACTAGTTTGTTAAAGAGTAGAATATAGATTTGAGGTTCAAAGATATACACACACAAAAATGTACGTTTTCAAAAATATGATTTTTGACCAGTTTGGTTTTGATACTTGTTCTATATTCTTTCAAAAATTTCTATCTCTGTTTAGAACTTGTATCTCATGCTATGCATGTCTTCTATCTTCCAAAATCTAAACAAAAATTATTTAAAATTTTTTTGTATCTTCAAAAATACCTTGACTTAGTTTTTTGGCTTAGGTCGGTCGACCGGGTGGTCGACCGTATCTATTACAGGCCAGCATGGTCGACCGCATAGTCGACCGAACCCTGACAATTGGGGTGTGCACGTTGTGCACATTCCAGTCGACCGACCGATAGACCAGTCCCCTATTGCGGTCGACCCGGCAGTCGACCAACTGTAAGTCATTTGGTCTCGGTAAAACATGGTCGACCGAGGGTCGAGGGTTATATTTTTTTTGAATAGCCGATCGATTGACACTCTGCCAGATTGGCAGCAACAGCCAGTTTTTGAAAGCTATTTTTTAACATGTTTTTTAAAACGTAATAAGTTGAATTTCAACGATCAATTTCTTCCTTTTAACCTGGTAAAACTATTCTAAATTTGTTTTTCAAAAACCTATATAAAGAGTCATTGGGATTGAATAATTCACAATAACAAATTTCATTGAAAATTTAGTTTGCTTTCAAAGAGAAAAAGTTTCAAGTTTTTTTTTGTGCTCTTATTTTTAAAATCTTTAATTGAGTTTTTCTTGTCTTAAAATCTCTCTTTCTGATTTTCACTCTCACTTACATCCTTGAGCTTCAAGTTTAAATGTTACTCTATAGGATTTTGTAAGAGAGTTTCTAAGAGAGTATTTGTGGTCTCTTGATCACCCAGAGCTTATTATCTCAATTGGCTTTGTGATGCCTCTGATGGAGAGGATTGAGTTGGGGAGTTATGTACTCCGAGTGGTTGTAATTTCTTATTGTAAGGTTCTTTTGTGGAGGATCCAATAGCGGATAGTGAAATCATTCACGGTAGTGAAGGTGGGGACGTAGAGCGGTAGCTTCATTAGTATCTAATTTTGCATAATTTTCTTCACATTCTCATATTTATTTCATGTAAAATTCTGCTAATAAAACCTTGCTTGCTTGATCCTAGGTCCATGGTGTGCAAATGAAGAAGAAAACCTAAATCACCATTTAATTGGTGATTAAAAGCCTACCAAGTATCCATTGACTTTAGAGTGAAGATTTTGTCAGCCCAGGGTATCAAATCACGAATCCAAGACATTCAGGAGTCAGAGAATAGACTGGGCGACGCACTGCCCGAAGTTGGGCGCGCGCCGCCTTGCCTGGGCCACGGAAGGGTCGCGGAAATGGGCGCGCGCGCCCGGGCTTCGGGCCAAGGGTCACCCCCTGGCCCCCTTCTCCTGAGGCCTATAAATACCCCCATGAGGTTTGAAGAAGGGCATATCTAGAGCTTTAGCAAGTTTTTGTAATCTTATTTTTAGGTTTGTAGTTGTTCTTCTTCTAGTTGTTGTTTTAGCCATTAGAGTGAAAGAGAGAGTGTGTAAGTGTTGTATTTGAGGGGTGACAAGCTAAAACAAGTACTACTTCTCTTCCTTCTTTCAATTTACTTGTGCTTTCCTTTGCTTTTACTTCATTGTTGTAGTGTAAACTCATTGCTCTTTACTTCTTCCTTTTGTTGTTTCTTGTTGTAGTGTAACTCCCTTCCTCTCCACTTCTTTTCCTTTGTTGTTGCTTTTACTTTTATGGCTAACTAACTTTTTCATAGCATGGCAACTAACTACTAACCCACTAATCTCTTACTACTTGATTGATAACCCGCATGAGTCAATAGTGTCAAACAAGCCTTGTGCAAATGAGAGCTATGACATCTTAAGACGAGGGTTCTAACTCTAACTTACCTACAAGTATTTACCTTCTTATATTTCATACTTAAATGGTTTTTTGATGAACTATTGGTTTTGTACTTTGCTTGTTGTTGTAAGTTAGAGACTTTCCTTTTAACTTTGCCGATACCATTAGTGTACTCGTGTCTTCCCGTATTCTCGCCTTCTATTGGATCTTGATATGGGAATGTCTGAGTTTTTGCCGTGTAAAGCAAAGTTATAGGAAGAACTTTCACTCGATTTCTACGTGAATAGTTCCAATGCACAAGGGTTGTGTTCGCCTATGATCCATCGTGAGGCTATCTTCCAAAAGTTAGAAATTAGTAGGAGTACTTAGTAGAAAGTTGGCCATGCACTTTTACAACTAAGAAAAAAATTCACTTTTACAAACCACTAAAACATTTTTCCAACAATTCTTAAAGATAACTTGTTTTTACTTTTCAATTCTTTATTTGGAAACAAGAACTTTCTTTCTTCTTGAGCTTTGAAGTCGCATCAAGCTTCCATCGCTCTCCCTCCTTGTGGATACGACCCGTATAGCCGCTTCGCTACTACGGAAGAATCACAAAAGCAGTAACATCAACCCACACTTTCTTCTCTTATTTTAGTGCTTGCTTTTTACCGATCAATTTTTGGCGCCGCTGCCGGGGAGGGAACAACTTTGTTGTTCAATACTAAAGATTGTTCTTTGTTTTTGTGTAGGAGATGTACCAATGAGCTCACTACCACGGGAAGCGAAGGAGGTGGCCAAGGACATTGCGCGAGGGTTCATTTGCCCTTGAAAAAATTCGTGTAAAAGCGAGTTTTTCCGATTGAAGTACTAACAAACTCGTTTGCAGGGTTGCCGAAAGCCGCTAAAAAAATTGCTTTCTAAATTTTTAGTTTCCTTGGATGCTTCGCCTTATACATGTGTAATAAATTCAACAGAAATTCACTTGTTGCTTAATTGAAATTTGGATTAGACTTTTGCATTTAGGGCACGTGTCTATTTCAATTCATTTCAATTTCTGTTGAAGAGTGCTGGAGAAAAGGTACGTGTGCATTCATATAGAATAGGACCAATATTTTGAAGTGATTTACTGCTTTGAATGTTAACTTGTTGTGAATAAGCTGCACACTTGCACAATTAATTTTAAGGGCAAAATCCAAATAAATAAGATAAGATGGGGATTTCATCACCCTTCCTTAGCCCAAAAATCATCTCCAAGTACACTCACATTTTCCCAAGCCTTAACTAAAAATCAATAGACGTTGGCCTTAGGAACATCTCGGACTCACTAAGAGATTAACCGAGGTTGAAAATTGTAAGAACTATACTCCTGCAAAATCAGTGTCTAAGGAAAGTGGATTGAGAGGTAAAGCCTCGAAAGCTCCGTGGTTTGGCGTAATTAGGCCCGTGGCTCCGCCCGGATATCTCCCCCGAGCTTTGCCCTTTCCTGGCCGATTAGCTTATAGTCGAGTTCCTACAACAACCTTCCTCGAAGAATCGACCAGTTAGGAGTGGTCTAGGTCCAGGTACCTTAGACTAAGGCTTGCGGTTGTTTTTTTTCTTTCTTTTGTTTGTTATATTATTCTTTTCGATTGTTTGTTGTTTTTACGTTGTTTGTGGCGTGCTGCATGCTAGAGTGGGTGAGAGATCCTGTATCTTCCCGATTAACTAGAAACACCTCTCTACCCTTGCATTCAGAACCGGTGATGGCTTCACTTCATGATAGATTTTACCCGCTCAGAACTTCATTGCCATCCTGTATAAAACTTCCTGAAGCAAACGACAATAATTTCGAGTTAAAGCCCCAATTCATTAACACTCTTCCTAAATTTTATGGTTTAGAATCGGAGGACGCATACTTCTTTGTTAGGGAATTTGAAGAAGTGTGCCTCATGATGCGTATACCCCAGCTAGGAGATGATGCCGTTAGGTTACGTGTCATCCCTTTTTTCCTAAAGGACCTAGCTAAGAAATAGTTGTACAGTTTGGCAGCAGATTCAGTCACGATGTGGGATGATTTCGTCAAGGCTTTCTTGAAGAAATTCTACCCAATTCACAAAACTGCCCTCATTAGGAAGAACATCATGCAGTTTAGGTAAGAATCGAGCGAACCATTTTGGAGATACTTTGAGTGATTCAAAGATCTCCTAGCTCAGTGCCCTCATCATGGCATGGAGAAATGGCGTCAGTGTCAGATTCTCTACGATGGTCTAGATTATCAGACGAAGACCCTGTTAGAAACGATGTGTCAAGGAGGGTTCTTGCAGAAGGATGAGAATCAGGGTTGGGATTTATTTGAGGATTTAGCGGAGAAAACCCTGTAATGGGAGCCATCCTCAGAAAAAACCTAGGAATTCACAATTTATAGCTTCAAGAGGAGGGCTTCTATCTCTAGAATCATCCATAGCTGCCGAGACTAAGATTGCTACCCTAATGAGTAGGATAGAGGCTCTGGAAACAAAAGAGCTTGCCAGTGTCAGCCAGATCAACCCACCACCAATTCACAATCCGGGTTGTTCATATTGTCAGGCACCAAACCATGTCTTTGAAGAGTGCCCCATTTTCACGCCCAGCAAGTGCCATCGGAACACCTGAACGCGGCTTACTCACAGCCGCCTTACAACCCCTACTCACAGACCTACAATCCCGGTTGGAAGAATCACCCAAATTTCTCTGGGCCCGAACAACCCTCCCAGGCCTAATTTCTCTAATAATTTTCACCATCCTACTTCTCCACCACCTTTTCCCAGTCAAGCCCCATCTTCCTCCTCCCAAAGCTCTCCAATGGAAAAGAAAATCAGTAAATTGGAGGAGAGCATAGAGGCTTTCATGAAATCCCAAACCGCTTTTATGCAAAATCAGGGACAAACCTGTGAACAATCATTCACAGGCCATATCGAGATTAAAAATGCAGATGAGCCAGTTAGCTAGCTCCCTAAGTGAAAGACCAAAGGGTACTTTGCCTAGTCAGCCGTTAGTTAACCCAAAAACCTCCAATCAAGCATATGAAATTCTGAATCTATCGATTAACTAGTGCAATGCTGTTCACATACTGCGATCTGGAAAGAAGGTAGACAACCAGGTCTACCAACAGAAAAGTCCAGTCCATCCTGATCCCACTCCGGCCTCCACCTCTGCTAGTTCCTCCCAATCCGCTCCACAAACATCTGACGAGGACAAAGCTGCTGAACAAGTTCATAAGCCTGTAGCACCCTTCCCCAATAGGCTAGGAACAACAATAAGAATATGCACATGGAAAGATGCTAGAGATGTTCAACCAGGTCAATTGAATGTGGCACTTCTTGACGCTATCCAACAAGTCTCAGCTTATCCCAAATTTCTTAAGGATATGTGTACGAAGAAGAGAAAGACCAATGTGCCCAAGAAAGTGTTCTTGGCAACCAGTATAAGCGAAATTCTATCTGGTCCCATTCCGGTGAAATACAAGGATCCCTAATGTCCCACCATTTCTTGCACCATAGGACAGACCGAAATCAGTAGAGCACTTCTTGACCTGAGAGCAAGTATCAACTTGCTACCTCTCTCAGTATATCAGCAACTTAGGTTGGGCGAGCTGAGCCCAACTCGAGTCACCATTCAGCTAGCTGACAGATCTGTGAAGATCCCGAAGGGGAAAATCACAGATGTCCTTATCTGAGTCGGGGATTTCATCTACCCCATTGACTTCATTGTGCTTGAGACCCAACCTGTGTCCAATCCAAGGTCTCAAACTCTAGTCATCTTAGGGCGCCCATCCTTGCTACAGCCAATGCCATTATCAACTGTAGGAACGGGTCCATGCGATTGACTTTTGGAGTATGACGAAGGAAGTCAATATCTTTAATCTTGGAAGACAACCTAGGGATATCAATGATCAGACATTGAGGTCAATTCTATTGAAAACCTGACCAGTGAGCATGAGGAAAGCATGGAGACAGAAACTGAGATAGAGTTTGATCTGGAGGCTGAGGATTTCAATTTAGACCAAATCATAAATTCAGCAGTGGATTGGGCATCAAGCCCCAGTGTACCCTATCCTAGGGTTGAAAGCCCAGAGATTGCCTCCAATGAAGCAACACCTTCCCTAGAGCTAAAAGCCCTGCCTGAACACCTCGCTACTACGGAAGAATCGCAAAAGCAGTAACATCAACCCACACTTTCTTCTCTTATTTTAGTGCTTATTTTTTGCCGATCATAGCTCGAACCTCGAAACAAATCCTTTATTTGCGATTGCTTTATTGTCTCTATTTATTTGTTTTTCATTCATTCATTCTTATCGATCAATACTCATCTCAATAAGATAGCAATTGAGCACCTCAACTCTTATCTAGAGGAATCATGAGGAGAAGTTTAGAACCCTTCACGGAGAATTTTGCTTCAAGTCTTGTTTTGAGTGATCGGTTGTATCATCTCATATTATATTGTATGAATTTTCATTTGATTAGCTATACACCTATTCACCCCCTCTAAGTGTAATTTCATGGGGCCCTAGTTCTAGACGACCAAGATAGCCCCACGCTCATCTTTCGATTCGGCTTCCCCCGGACCAATTACCAGACCACGGTATCTCTCGTGTCATGATCACTGTCAACTATATTGACTATAATCTTTTCAACCCCGCTATGGGGGACAAAGTAATGCCCACCTTGAATGGTCCTCTTTAGCGTATATGTAGTGCTGAACACCTCACACTGACAAGCCTCGAAAGCGTATAAAAGGCAGAGGGCCTCGAACGCTAGTGTCGTATGCCAAACCACTGCCGACAACTGAGAGGAGGCGATCCAATAAAAAGTCAGAACACTACAGACGAACCTAGTCATCGGCAACTCAACCCAATTCCAGAACCTGGGGATGCGTATATATACCACCATTAGGCAGGGCCAATGAAACGTCAACATCATAGGGGCAAAACTCGATTTTTATCCCCTGGTTCAAGCGAAAGACATAATTGGCCAGATATTTATCCACTTCCTCCTGATTATGGAGCTTGGAGGATTTTGGATCGAAGTCTATTTTGATCCTGATATGATGGGAAGCTCTCTTCTCCTTCTCCTCCGCCGCGACCTTTTCTTTATCTGCTGACCACATCAGATTTCTCTCCTTCTTCATTGCAACAGAATGAAAAAATGACTGAGATCTGAGATCTAGAGGATTAGAAGAAGACAAGAAAGAAGAACAAGACGCAGAGATTTGGGAAAAATGTTCAAGGCCTCAGATTGCTGCTTCTTAAATCCTAGGGGAATGAATAGTCTCTTAATCAGGGCCCTACACATATTACGACAAATCAAATCAAAATTGTCATTTCAAATATGCGGTACTTCATTTCTCACAAAAGAGATGGTAATCTGATCGATGCTGTAGTGGATGAGACGCACATTTAAGGCTCTGTCAGCTTGTAGAGACACATTAATACAACAAAAATTGAAGCGACAGCAACCGACTCAAATCCAGGTCCAAAAATTCCTTCTCTATTTGCTCCCCTCTCCATCTCTCAGAGTTCCTGAGAACCCATACCTCCTCAGGGAAGGTTCCCAACCTCCTGCAAAGAGAGGAAAGTAGAGAGGGCATACGTAATGGTCAGTTTTGACCTCCCTGAGATCACACCATCTGTCCATCTAGCACCAAACGGATGCGCGACACTTGACAGCTTCCAGAATCTCTGATCCTCATCCAATTCAAACTCCATACGATTCCGGTAGTTATAAGAAAGAGATAGAATGGTTGTGAGAATCCTTATCTCTAAACTAAATCTCCATCTGAACTCAGCAGTTGCAGCTCAAGAACAGATCAACCACATCAACAATTGGATGCAAACCACTGGATAAAGATGGATTCTTTCTTAACTAGTTCAAATCAGAATGTTCAGCTCTAACTACTTTTGAGATAAGCAGTTGAATGTTTAAAAATAGTTAGACACTGCAACCTTATCTAAACTGACACTACATGTGTACCCTTCCCACGTGGAAGGGGATGATCAATTGAATCCAGAAATCCTAGTACACCAGAAAACCCTCAACTGTAATCGCCATTGATATAAGTGAAATCTCTCTTCCTCTCTCCGTGGTTTTCCTATTCGGGTTTTCTATGTAAAATCTGTGCATTTGTGGTTCGATTATACGCACTCCATTATTTTAATGCGTGGACTGATTTCTTAGGAATTACCCACAACAACTTTTGATATTCATAATTTTTCGATTAGGTCATTTGTTCGGCGAAGAAATACTTGGGCTTTTTTTATTGCCAATAAAAATGTATTAAGGATAGTGGTTTAATATTGTGAGACTACTCTTCCAATTAGATACGAAAAGAAGTGCAGGAGCAGCCCCTCTCCCCTAAAATTCCCAAAATTGCACTGTATAGAGTGGGGTGCAATTATTCTATCTCCTTGCAGAAACCCGTTTAGTTTCTGAAAAGAGAAGACTCCACTCTAAAACTCCTCTCATTGGTAAAATCTTCTCCTTGAATTGCTAAGTAATATTTCAAAAAAAAAGAAAAGAAAAGAAAACTCTGCTCCTAAAATCCTCATATAAGCAAAATCTACTTCTAATTACTCTTCATCCTATATATTAGTTTTCCAGGGGAAAAAGAAATACCTTATACAAAAACTAAATATTCAAGATTTAGTTCTCGAAAAATCTGAATAGCTTCTTCTCAATTAAAAACAAAAAAGAAAGAAAGAAATCATAATCATTTTAAGAGTATGCGAATTACTTTCAGAAAGCGGGAAAAACATGGCTTCCTATATTTTTATGCATCAATTTCCGAAGGATTAAAAAAAAAATATATTCTTTATCTTTTAGTTTTTTTTCCTTCCAATTTTTTTCTGGGCCCCCATAGATGATTTCTGGCTCCATTTCTTCTTCCAATGCAATTGCTCTACCGTTGAAAGGATTCGATTTATGTGTATGAGCCACAAACATATTATAAGAGGATCAATCTCGCGTTGACAGATAGATAAGATGTCGGGTTTTAAAGGGACAAAACTTTAAAGCCTTGACAACACGAGATTGACTTTCTTGTAATATGTTTGAATCCGCTGAAATATGACTCAGGAGTTGGGGATGCCAACTAATTATTATATAAAGTTCACAGATTTTGAGTGCTATTTGGTGCGTCCAATAAAATAAATAATGGGAACAGAGAGGGATCCATCCATGCCTTCTATGCCCTCTCTAATGTGTCAGGCCACCACTTGAAAAACATGCCATCCCTTGGCATCTATCCATTTCTGCTTCTCATGTTTAAAACACAAGCCCCCTTTAATTCCTGCTCACCACAAAACAAGACTCCCCCCTTATATCAAACAATGATTGAAGGCTCCAACTCCAAACTCATTGTTGCTACTATCACCACCACCACCACCACCATCATGTCCCTTCTTTCCTTCACTCCCCTTTTCTCCATCACTGCAGCTCAACCCCGCAACATCAGCAACAACAACGACAACTTCCTCACGGCGATAGCTAAGAAAAAGATTCAGCGCATTCTCAGTCCCTTGCGCGTGTTCAGCCCGTCCCTCCAATCTTGGATGGCTCGCTGTGGTTGTTCTCCTACCTGCATGTGTTGCCTTTGGATTTCCCCGAGAGATGGAGGAAGCTCGTTGACATGTCGGAGAAGGCTGAGGCGAGGCTGTCTCACGTCCCTCTTCATGTGATCCAGGCCGTCACGGCCTCTGAGGACTGCCGCTTCTTCTCCCACTGTGGGGTGGATCCTTATGGCATTGGCCGCGCTGTTGTCAATTATCCGAAAGGTGGCGGTGGGAGCACCATCACTCAACAGGCATGTTTGGCTTCGTTTGATTTGATTTGGTTTGATTTCTTTGTGCCTGCCTGAGAGATATCTTACATAGTTTCTCAACATAGATGACATATCTGTAGTTTCAAGTAACTTTCTTCTTCGAATATTTGCATCTGTGGAAACAGACTTACAGGCTAATTTGTGAAAACAGATTAAATTTCTTTTTGAATATCTGAAGACTAATTTTCTATTTTTTTTGCTCCGCAGCTCACAAGGAAAATCTTTCTGTCAAGTGAACGAAAAATTTCGAGAAAATTTGTGGAGGGAATGCTGTCACTAGTGGTGGAGAAGAGAATGTCGAAGAGGAGAATAATGTATGCATATCTGAGTAAGGTAATCTATGCTATTTTGATTGTCTATCCACATCTTTGATGAAAATTGTGAGTGATTTGATTGAAGATTGTGTTCACTGATGAAGCCATTGATGCTGCCCGCAGGCGTACTGGGGACACGGGATGTACGGAATTGAACCAGCATCTCAGTTTTACTTCGGAAAGCATCCTAATTTTCTTGACGTGGAGGAATCTTCACTGCTTGCTGGGATTTTGCCGGCTCCTGAATTTCTAAGTCCATTTGCCAATCCTAAGAGGTAACAAGATTTACATGGGCAATATCTTTCATTTTCAACCAGCAATAAATCTTATGACATATTTTTTGTTCAAATTTCTTCAAGAGGGAAAGCCTCACAAATCAGGGTCTTGCGAAGGATGGTGGCATCAGGGTTTCTTGATTTGGATACAGCACTTGAGATCGCAAGACGCCCTCTCTGTTTGCGTAGTAAAATTGAGGTAAATTTTTTGCAGTTCTCTCTGGTTTTTTCCCCTATTGTTTGAGTGTGTCATCAGTCATTGTGATCTCTAACAAGCTAGACTCAAATCTGTGTTTGACTGTCAGGTTGGCCATAAAATCAAGACCCCTTGCCCTCCAAAATGCCATGGAAAAATCACAACGAGAAGCATGTAGAGCTGACCAAGGGAGTTTCTTGGCGTCCAATGCAAACCATTGAGGAATCGAAGGCTCACGACCACAAGACCTTAGAGACTAATGGTAGAACGATGATCCTATATTTTTACAAGCGTCGTTTGGTTCTCTACAAATTGGAGCCACATGACCACTGTGAACGACATGCATTCAGCAAAGAAGAGGCACTGGAGAGAAGAAGAATATGAGGCAACTGTTCCATTGAGCTTATAATCGAAAGCATCAAGAAAGAGAAGACAAAAGACGTAGAGATTTGCAAGCGTTTTCGCCAAAATATCTTCCAATCTGTCATTGGACTGATCTGGGAGTTTAGATGCAATGTGATAAAACAAAATTGATGCCGAACGCCTCAAATATGTATAACATTTCAGATATTCAAATTGCATTGATTGATACTTCATTTTCGCAAATACAAAATAAGAACCCTCTCTCTCTGTAAACCCTTGTTTGATCCCATATTCCCGTATGTTATCCTCTTCGATCACAACACCTTCTCAAAATTTTGATGCATTCCTTGAAGTGAAGGTCGCCGGATTCCGCCGCTGACTGCTCCTCATCGATATCTTGACAGTCAATTCGAGTGAAGACAGGGAGAACTTACAATTTGGGGAAGTAATTAGGGAATTTGATAGAGGAATTGGGATTGAATTGATAGCAATTAGGGCTAGTTTTGAGAGAGCCCTAGCTCTGTTACAAAAGAGAGCTCAGAGAGAGGAATTAATCCCTAAAAATTTAAGTTGAAAACAAAGAGTATAGAGCTCCCTTTGTTTGCTCATCCTCCCATTGGGGCGGTTCAGACAAGCAAGGTGACTTCAGAAACTGATCGCGACGGGGGCAGGTTAGCTCCTTCAAGGAATCCGGTCCTTCCCACGATGTCAGCCAACGGACACAGCTGACGGTCTGATAGGAAGAGTGAAAAACACGTTTTATGGTGGGGTTCACAAAACATATTTTTAATTTTCTCTCTCCTCATCAGGCTATCCATCAGCTGTGATGGACAGTCCGCAGCACGTGAAGAATCATCATGATCCTTCGTGCAAAGGAGCTGACCGCACAAACTCAATGAAAGAATCTGGTAATCTCGATTCCCTGTTCAAAATATCCCTTCAATACCGATCATAGAAAATTTTGTTTACAGTTTGTAAAATGTGGTGGTCTGCATGCTGCATTTTTTGCAAGTTAGAGGGTAAAAAAGTGCTCTTGGCTGGGCTCCTTTAATAAAACTCAATATTAAGGATTCGGTTCACGTGTCTAAGTCACGCACACATATAATAAGAGAACACAAAGATTGGAACTCTTGTAATCATCCGACCCTCTTCTTTCGACTCTTCTCATTCACTGCCTCCTTGGTTTGTCTTCTCGGCCCGACAACTCGGCAAAGCAACGGCAAGGTGACGGCAAGACGATGACCGCGAGGCTCGACGGAATCCGGCGACGACAGCGTGAGATGATTTGTTCTTAAAAAAAAAAAAAAAAAAAAAAAAACCTTCACTATCTTTCGCCTCCTAATTTTTGCCTTGAATCTTGTTGTAACCAATAAAAGAAACACCATCTTTTAAGGGGATTGCTCTCTCATTGCAGCAGCTGCTGCTGTCTGCTGCTGCAGTCTCCTTGTTGGGTAGCAGTCTTTTGTTTTCTTTTTTCATTTTTGTTTGCATAGAAACAAGAATAACTTGGTAGAGAGTGATCAATGCCATCATTTTGTGCGCCTACCCTTAAGTGGGACCTTCGGAGAACGGAGGTGAATGCTAATCAACTTTTGATGTTTATAATATTTTTTTTCTATTTTTTTTGGATGTTTTTGGCATTTCAGCACTTAAATGTATATAAATTTGTGTTTATGAATATATTATATATATTAAAATATTCAATTCCGCATAACTCCGCATAATCTGCATAAGCTGCGCATAAACCGATTATATGATACTGCACGAATAATGAAACAACATTTTATAACACTAATTCCCAGCACTAGTTTTGAGCAACTATGGGCTGTTATTTGGTAATTGGGTTCAAATTTACGTTACAAAATTGTAATTAATATTCAGCGTTTATACTTAGAAAGACAACAATGCTAGTCATCTCAAGTAAACCAGTTCTTGGACTAAGAAATATTATATATTTCGGAGTTGTCAGCAGAGGGTGATGGAACTAAGCATTAAGGAAAAGATTATGATTGAAAAATAAGATTAAACAAGTGTTTAGATGACAGAAGCTTTATGAAGATTATATACTTTTGGGTTAGTTTCATTACTTTTATTATCAATTTAAGGAGCTGTTTGGTTTGCGGCAACGCAGCTTAGCAAATGTTATGCAACATTTCTTGCAATAAACTAAGGTCCAAATTCCTTGTTTGGTATGCCTCAAGCAGAAAATACTTTGTTAAAAGTTGAAGTTAGCAGTTATGATGACATTATATAGCATGTATAGCAAATGTTACACAAATGAAAATGATTTGTTGCTGGTAAGCCACAATCCGAATTGAGCCGGCTGCCGCCTTTCTTCGGACTCATCCTGTGTCAAATGGAGCTAAGCGGTATTTTGGTCCTAATTGATTTTTTCCATGCGAACTATCGGCATGTAGATGTTGATTGGGATGATGACCTCTGTTCCGTAAGCTAGGAAAAATGGGGTATCTCCTGTAGGGATACGCTTAGTGGTCCGGTATGCCCAGAGCATCGGAAACCATTCGACCCAATTTGCCTTTCACCTTACCGATGGTTTTGTACAAGTTATAGAAGATGGTGTGATTGTTAATCTCAACTTGGTCATTGGCTTGTGGGTTATACGATGTAGAGAATCGGTAGGTAATCTTGTACTTGGCACAGAATGTAGCCACCTCTGTTGCAAAATTCGTTCCATTATCGGATATGATGGTGTGTGGAGGGCTGATTAGTCTCTAAATTTGCATAATTTTTATCACATTCTCATATTTATTTCATGTAAAATTCTACTAATAAATCCTTACTTGCTTGATCCTAAGTTCATGGTGGGTAATGAAGAAGAAGGTCTAAATCACCATTATTTGGTGATTAAAAGGCTTAAAAAGTAGCTATTGACCTAGAGGGCTGACTCTGTCAAAATCAGGAGCGTTATCCAACAGGGAGACAACAGAGCAGCACGCAGCAGGCGGCGCCGCACGTGCCACCCAAGGAAAGTCGCGGAAATGCGGCATTTTGCCGCGAAAACGCGGCCAAATCAGAAACCAAGAGATCCAGCCGACAGGGGGACAACCAGGCGGCGCGCAGCAGGCGGCGCTGCGCGCGCCGTAAAAGCATTGCCGCGGAAACGCGGCAAATGCCGCGTTTCCGCGGCCATGTGGGCGCGCGGCGGGAGACAACCAGGCGGCGCGCGGCGGGGGACAATCAGGCGGCGCGCAGCAGGCGGCGCTGCGCGCGCCGCCAAAGCATTGCCGCGGAAACGCGGCAAATGCCGCGTTTCCGCGGCCATGTGGCAGCGCGGCGCGCCGCGTTTTGGGTCAGGGTTTGTCCCCTGGCCCCCCTCATTCCTGGTGCCTATAAAAACCCCCTTGGGGTCTTCAGTTTGGCTGGACCGGGGAGTTTAGAGAAAGTGTTGTAATTTTGTTTTTAATATTGGTAGTTGTTGTTCTTCTCCTTCTAGTTGTAGGTTTAACCATTAGAGGGAAAGAGAGAGAGTGTGTAATAGTTGTATTTGGAGGGTGACAATCAATACAAGTAATTACTTCTCTTCCTTCTTTCCATTTACTTGTCTTTGCATTTACTTTTACTTGTTGTAGTGTAACTTCTTTCTTCTTCACTTCTTCTCTTTTACTTTGTTGTAGTGTAACTCCCTCTTTCCACTTCTACTTTGTTGTTTCTTTTACTTTTATGGCTAACTAACTTTTTCATTTAGCATGGCTAACTAACTACTAACCCACTAATTTCTAACACTTGTTTGATAACCCGCATGAGTCAATAGTGCCAAACAAACCTTGTGCAAATGAGAGCTATGGCATCTTAAGACGAGGGTTCTAACTCTAATTTACCTACAAGTATCTACTTCTTATACTTCATGCTTAATGAGTTTTGATGATCTATGAGTTGTATACTTTACTTGTTATTGTAAGTTAGAGACTTTTCGTTTTAACTTTGCCAATACCAATAGTGCACTCGAGTCTTCCCTTATTCTCGCCTTCTATCGGATCTTGATAAGGGAATGTCCGAGTTTTTGCCGTGTAAGGCTAAGTTTTAGGATGAACTTTCACTCGATTTCCACGTGAATAGTTCCAATGCACAAGGATAGTGTTTGCCTATGATCCATCGTGAGGCTATCTTCAAAAAGTTAGAAATTAGTGGGAGCACTTAGTGGAAAGTTAGCCATGCGTTTTTACAACTAAGAAAAAATCCACTTTTACAAACTACCAAAACATTTTCCAACAATCCTTGAAACAACTTGTTTTCACTTTTTAAATTCTTTATTTGGAAACAAAGAACATTCTCTTTTCTTGAACATAAAAGCCGCATCAAGCTTCCATCACTCTCCCTCCTTGTGGACACGACCCGTATAGCCACTTCGCTACTACGGAAGAATCGCAAAAGCAGTAACTTCGACCCACACTTCCTTCTCATATTTTAGTACTTGCTTTTAGCCGATCAAATTTTGGCGCCGTTGCCGGGGAGGGAACGGCTTTATTATTCACTACTAAAGATTGTTCTTTGTTTTTGTGTGTAGGAGAAGAACCAAGGAACTCACTTTCACGGGAAGCAAAAGAGGTGGCCAAGGACATTGCGTGAGGATTCATTTGCCCTCGGGAAGATTCGTGTAAAAGCGAGTTTTTTCGATTGAAGTACTAACAAACTCGTTTGCAGGGTTGCCGAAAGCCGCTAAGAAAAAAAATTGCTTTCTAAATTTTTAGTTTCCTTGGATGCTTCACCATATGCATGTGTAATAAATTCAACAGAAATTCACTTGTTGCTTAATTGAAATTTGGATTAGACTTTTGCATTTAGGGCACGTGTCTATTTCAATTCATTTCAATTTCTATTGAAGAGTGCTGGAAACAAGGTACGTGTGCATTCATATAGAATAAGACCAACATTTTGAAGTGATTTACCGCTTTGAGTGTTACCTTGTTGTGAATAAACTATACCTTGCACAATTGACCTTAAGGGTAAAACCCAAATAAACAATAAAGGTGGGGATTTCATCACCCTTCCTTAGCCCAAAAATCATCTCCAAGTGCACTCACTTTTTCCCAAGCCTTAACTAAAAATCAATAGACGTTGGCCCTAGGGACATCTCGGACTCACTAAGAGATCAACCGAGGTTGGAAATTGTAAGAACTTTACTCCTGCAAAATCGGTGTCTAAGGAAAGTGGATTTAGAGGTAAAGCCTCGAAAGCTCCGTGATTTGGCATAATTAGGCCCGTGGCTCCGCCCGGATACCTCACCCCGAGCTTTGCCCTTTCCTGGCTGATTAGCTTGTAGTCAAGTTCCTGCAACAACCTTCCCCGGAGAATCGACCAGTTAGGAGTCGTCTAGGTCCAGGTACCTTAGACTAAGGCTTGTGGTTGTTTTTGATTTCTTTTGTTTGTTTTTTATTCTTTTCGATTGTTTGCTGTTTTCACGTTGGTTGTGGTGTGCTGAATGCAAGAGTGGGTGAGAGATCCTTCAACTTTCAGATTAACTAGAAACACTTCTCTACCTTTGCATCCAGAACCAGTGATGGCGTCACTTCAGGATAGATTTTACCCGATCAGAACCTCGCTTCCATCTTGCATAAAACTTCCTGAAGCAAACGGAAATAACTTTGAGTTAAAGCCCCAATTCATTAACACTCTTCCCAAATTTCATGGTTTAGAATCAGAGGACGCATACTTCTTTGTTAGGGAATTTGAAGAAGTATGCCTTATGATGCGAATACCCCAGGTAGGAGACGATGCCGTTAGGTTACGTTTCATCCCTTTTTCCCTAAAGGACCTAGCTAAGAAGTGGTTGTACAGTTTGGCAGCAGATTCAGTCACGACGTGGGATGATTTCGTCAAGGCTTTCTTGAAGAAATTTACCCAATTCACAAAACTGCCCTCATTAGGAAGAACATCATGCAGTTTAAGCAAGACCCGAGCGAACCATTTTGGAGATACTTTGAGCGATTCAAAGATCTCCTCGCTAAGTGCCCTCATCATGGCGTGGAGAAATGGCGTCAGTGCCAGATTCTCTACGATGGTCTAGATTATCAGACTAAGACCCTGTTAGAAACGATGTGTCAGGGAGGGTTCTTGCAGAAGGATGAGAATCAGGGTTGGGATCTGTTTGAGGATTTAGCGGAGAAAACCCTGCAATGGGAGCCAGCCTCGGAAAACCTAGGAATTCACAATCTATAGCTTCAAGAGGAGGGCTCCTATCCCTAGAATCATCCATAGCTGCCGAGGCTAAGATTGCTACCCTGATGAGAAGGATAGAGGCTCTGGAAACAAAAGAGCCTTCTAGTGTCAACCAAATCAACCCATCACCGATTCACAATCCGGATTGTTCATATTGTCAGGCACCGAACCATGTCTTTGAAGAGTGCCCTGTTTTCCATGCCCAACAAATGCCACCGGAACACATGAACGCGGCTTACTCACGGCCGCCTCACAACCCCTACTCGCAGACCTACAATCCCGGCTGGAGGAATCACCCAAATTTCTCCTGAGCCCAAAACAATCCTCCGAGGCCTAATTTTTCCAACAACTTTTACCACCCTGCTCCTCCACCACCTTTTCCCAGTCAAGCCCCATCTTCGTCCTCCCAAGGCTCTCCAATGGAAAAGAAAATCAGTAAATTGGAGGAGAGCATAGAGGCTTTCATTAAGTCCCAGGCTGCTTTCATGCAGAACCAAGGACAAACTCTGAAAAAGTCATTCACAGGCCATATCAAGGTTGGAATTGCAGATGAGCCAGTTAGCTAGCTCCCTAAGTGAAAGACCTAAGGGTACTTTGCCTAGTCAGCAATTAGTTAACCCAAAAACCTCCAACCAAGCATATGAAGTCCAGGATCCATCAATTAACTAGTGTAATGCTGTTCACACACTGAGATCTGGAAAGAAGGTAGACAACCAGGTCTACCAGCAGAAGAGTCCAGTCCATCCTGATCCCACTCAAGCCTCCACCTCTGCTAGTTCCTCCCAATCCGCTCCACAGACATCTGACGAGGACAAAGCTGCTGAACAAGTTCACAAGCCTGTAGCACCCTTTCCCAATAGGCTTAGAAACAATAATAAAAATATGCACATGGAGAAAATGCTAGAGATGTTCAACCAGGTTAAGTTAAATGTGCCACTTCTAGACGCTATCCAACAAGTCCCGGCTTATGCCAAATTTTTGAAGGATATGTGTACTAAGAAGAGAAAGACCAATGTGCCCAAGAAAGTGTTCTTGGCCACTAACATAAGCGAAATTCTGTCTGGTCCCATTCCGGTGAAATACAAGGATCCCGGATGTCCCACCATTTCCTGCACTATAGGACAGACTAAAATCAGTAGAGCGCTTCTTGACCTGGGAGCATGTATCAACTTGCTACCTCTCTCTGTATACCAGCAACTTGGGTTGGGTGAGCTAAGCCCAACTCGAGTCACCATTCAGCTAGCTGACCGATCTGTGAAGATCCCAAAGGGGGAAATCACAGATGTCCTCATCCGGGTCGAGGATTTCATTTACCCCGTTGACTTCATTGTGCTTGAGACCCAACCTGTGTCCAATCTTAGGTCTCAAACTCCCGTCATCTTAGGGCGCCCATTCCTAGCTACAGCCAATGCCATAATCAACTGTAGGAACGGGTCCATGCGATTAACTTTCAGAGACATGACGAAGGAAGTTAATGTTTTCAATCTAGGAAGACAACCTAGGGATGTCAATGATCAGACATTCGAGGTCAATTCTATTGAAAACCTGACCAGTGAGCATGAGGAATGCATGGAGATAGAAGCTGAGGCAGAATTTGATCTGGAGGCTGAGGATTTTAATCTAGACCAGATCGTGGATTCAGCAGTGGATTGGGCATCAAGCCCCAGTATACCCCATCTTAGGATCGAATGCCCAGAGATTCCCCCCAATGAAGCAACACCTTCCCCAGTGCTGAAAGCCCTGCCTGAACATCTCAAGTACGCCTACCTGGGCAGAAAGGACACCTTGCCAGTCATCATAGTATCCCACCTGACTGAGCAACAAGAAGGCAACTTAATGTCTATTTTGGAAAGACATAGGGAAGCCATTGGATGGACAATAAAGGACATCAAGGGAATAAGTCCAGCAATAGTGCAACATAGGATTCATTTAGTCGATGAAGCAACCCCTAGGAGGGACCCACAACGCAGGCTTAACCCTCTCATGCAAGAGGCAGTGAAGGCTGAAATTCTGAAACTATTAGATAATGGGATCATTTATCCCATTTCTGATAGCCAATGGGTTAGCCCTGTTCATGCGGTCCCAAAGAAGGCTGGCTTTACGGTAGTAGAAAATGAGGAAAAGAGTTGGTACAAACAAGACTGTCTACCAAGGTTCGTGTTTGTATCGACTACAGAAAGTTGAATGCTGCTACCCGAAAAGACCACTTCCCGCTACCCTTCATCGACCAAATGCTTGAGTGTTTGGCTGGACATGAGTACTACTGCTTTCTGGATGGGTACTCGGGATACAATCAAATCCCCATTGCTGCAAAAGACCAGGAAAAGACGACGTTCACCTGCCCGTTCGGAACCTTTGCTTATAGGCGCATGCCTTTTGGATTGTGAAATGCTCCTGCAACGTTCCAACGGTGCATGCTTAGTTTGTTCTCTGATATGGTAGAACGTTTTCTGGAGATTTTCATGGATGACTTCTCCATCTACGGAGATTTCTTTGATCAATGTCTTCATCACTTAGAGTTAGTGCTACAAAGATGCATTGAGAAGAACCTAACTCTAAACTGAGAAAAATGTCACTTTATGGTGAGACAAGGGATTGTCTTGGGCCATGAGATTTCGAGGAGAGGCATAGAAGTAGATAAGGCTAAGGTAGAAGTGATTGCTAAGCTTCCACCCCCCAAAAGCATCAAGGATATTAGATCCATTTTAGGGCATGCTGGGTTCTACCGACGGTTTATTAAGGACTTTAGCAAAATTGCGAGGCCCTTAACTAACCTGCTCGCTAAGGACGTGCCCTTTGATTTCAACGATGAATGTTTCAAGTCATGGGGGAAGCTTAAGCAAGAACTGATTTCTGCACCTATCATTTCTGCTCCTAATTGGGCCCAGCCATTTGAAATCATGTGTGATGCATCTGATTTTGCTATTGGTGCTGTTCTAGGACAACGCATCGATAATAAGCAGCACGTGATCTACTATTCGAGTAGGACCTTGAATGACGCCCAACAGAACTATACAACGACTGAGAAAGAATTCTTGGCCATTGTCTTTGCGTTAGAAAAATTCCGGCCCTACTTGTTAGGATCAAAAACGGTGATTTTTACGGATCACTCGGCTCTGAAATACCACATGACCAAGAAGGACGCAAAAGCCCGACTGATTCGGTGGATCCTTTTGCTGCAAGAATTTGACTTAGAAATTCGGGATAAAAGAGGTATAGAAAATGTGGTTGCTGATCATCTTTCACAAATTCCGAATGCACCAACCATCCAAGCTCCGATCAATGAGGATTTCCCTGATGAGCACATCCTAGCCATTCTTAAGGAACCCTGGTATGCTGACATCGTTAATTACCTGGCCATAGGACAATTACCCGCTGACTGGACAAAGCAAGACCAATACCGCTTCTTTGCCCAAGTACGGTACTTCTTCTGGGAAGAACCGTATCTTTTTAAGTATTGTCCTGACCAAATAATTAGACGATGCATACCCGAGGAGGAACAAAGGAGTGTGCTCAGCTTTTGCCATGACCTTGCATGCGGAGGACACTTCGGTCCCCGCAAGACTGCCGAGAAGGTCCTACAAAGTGGGTTCTACTGGCCCACTTTGTTTAAAGACTCATATTATTTTTGCAAGTCATGTGCAAACTGTCAGAAGATCGGGAAAATTTCTAGAAGAGACATGATGCCCCTGAACCCAATCCTTGAAGTTAAATTTTTGATGTTTGGGGTATTGATTTCATGGGGCCATTCCCCAACTCCTTCGGCAACCAATTCATTTTGGTTGCTGTCGATTATGTCTCTAAATGGGTAGAAGCTGTGCCAACCAAGACGAATGACAACAAAGTGGTTGTCAAATTTCTCAAAGAAAACATCTTCTCCCGGTTTGGCACCCCTCGGGCAATAGTTAGTGATAACGGATCGCATTTCTGCAACAGAGTTTTTGAAGCTCTGATGCGAAAATATTCCATCAATCACAAGTTATCAACCCCGTATCATCCCCAGACAAATGGGCAGGTTGAAGTCACCAACCGACAGATCAAGCTCATTCTGGAAAAGACTGTTGGACAAAACCGAAAGGATTGGTTGGTTAAGCTCAATGATGCATTGTGGGCTTACCGTACCGCATTTAAGATAGTTCTGGGGATGTCTCCTTATAGAATCGTGTTTGGAAAAGCCTGTCATCTGCCAGTAGAATTAGAACACCGGGCCCTCTGGGCAATTAAGCAACTCAACTTTGACCTGACCAAGGTCGGTGAACTTAGGAAACTGCAGATTTCTGAATTAGAGGAAATACGGAATGAAGCTTATGAGAATGCACGAATCACCAAGAGCAGGACCAAACTTTTTCATGACCAATTCATAACCCGGAAAAACTTTGCCCCGGGAGATAGGGTTCTGCTATACAATTCTAGGCTTCATATTTTTGCGGGGAAACTAAAAACTCGTTGGTCGGGACCATTCATTGTGCACACTATTTTCCCACACGGTGCCGTGTTTATTGCAGATCCTAAAAATAACACGGAATTTAAAGTGAATGGGCAAAGACTGAAGCCCTTTTTGACCACTGAGCCGATGATTCCAGATGATAGTGTGCTGACTCTTTTTGCCCCATCATACACCTAACCACCACAAACAACTAAAAAAAAAAAATGTTTATATGCTTACCCCGTGTACATTCTTTTTGACATTTCTTTAGCCTATTCACACTTGGCCGGCCCGAATCCACGAAGACGGTGACATCATTTCTTCCCCCTATGTATTATATTTGCATTTCCATCTGCATTCATTGAGGACAATGCATTAGATAGGTGTAGGGGGGTGCTAACACTTTTTCCTTTTCCTTTTATTCTTTCTTTTTCTTTCAAAAAAAAAAAAAAAACTCAAGATTGAAAAAAAATTTCATACTCTTTATAAAAATACCAAAAGATTGTAGGAATTATGGGAACCTTAGTGATAAATCTTTATTTTTGCCTAAATAAACAAGAAAGAATGGTTTGACTAAAAAGATAGGAGGGATAAGGAAAATAATTCATACCTTTTATTTAGCCTTAGTAGAATATGCATAATTCACACACACATGATTGGGATTTAGAGACACAACTCTTGAAAAAAAAAAAAAGCTGGATAATTGTGCCTCAAGAAGCATGATTACTCATGCAAAAAAAAAAACACAAAGCTGGATAATTGTACCTCAAGAAGCATGATTACTCACGCCAGAAAAACAATCTTTATAAATAAATCTTGATTTCGTGGCCTACTCCACTTACATATTTGACCTGAAGGGTGTTTTTTCACCTGGTGCCCTAAGACCATCTGGTTTGGGAGTCATCGGTTTGATATGTGCTACATAAGTGAAGTAGAAAGCCTAATGGAACCAGGAATAATAAGTAAATATTAATAAAATAAATTTCGAAGTTGAGTTGAAAAATCCCAAGCATATCACACTTACACAGTATGCATATCTATCTAAAGCAAAATAAAAGAATGAGTTAAGAAGTACAAGATCCTTTCTAAATTTAAAGAAAAACCATAATTTCTTCTTTTATGAAGGCTAAATATAAGAGGACTTACGAGGGTTAAACCTAATTCCTACATCATTCGGTCATGTTTATTTAGATGATTGAAAGTTCTTTTTCATATATATATACATATATTTCTTTCTAAAAACAACTAACTTCTTTACTTACTGGATTTTGTGGGTGCAATCCGCTGAAAACCCTCAGGAGACAACACTCCTCCTCTAGGGGAAACTTAGAGGTTTAAAGGATTATTGCACATGCTCAGTGCAATCGCGTTACCTGCAAAATTGGTATAATAATTTTCTTATTTTTGTTTTGCTCGGGACGAGCAAAAAGATAAGTGTGGGGGTGTGATTAGTCTCTAAATTTGCATAATTTTCATCACATTCTCATATTTATTTCATGTAAAATTCTACTAATAAATCCTTGCTTTCTTGATCCTAGGTCCATGGTGGGTAAATGAAGAAGAAGGTCTAAATCACCATTATTTGGTGATTAAAAGGCTTAAAAAGTAGCTATTAACCTAGAGGGCTGACTCTGTCAAAATCAGGAGCGTTATCCAACAGGGAGACAACAGAGCAGCACGCAGCAGGCGGCGCCGCACGTGCCACCCAAGGAAAGTCGCGGAAACGCGGCATTTTGCCACGAAAACGCGGCCAAACCAGAAACCAAGAGATCCAGCCGACAGGGGGACAACCAGGCGGCGTGCAGCAGGCGGCGCTGCGCGCGCCGTAAAAGCATTGCCGCGGAAACGCGGCAAATGCCGCGTTTCCGCGGCCATGTGGGCACGCGGCGGGAGACAACCAGGCGGCGCGCGGCGGGGGACAATCAGGCGGCGCTGCGCGCGCCGCCAAAGCATTGCCGCGGAAACGCGGCAAATGCTGCGTTTCTGCGGCCATGTGGCAGCGCGGCGCGCTGCGTTTTGGGCCAGGGTTTGTCCCCTGGCCCCCCTCATTCCTGGTGCCTATAAAAACCCCTTGGGGTCTTCAGTTTGGCTGGACCGGGGAGTTTAGAGAAAGTGTTGTAATTTTGTTTTTAATATTGGTAGTTGTTGTTCTTCTCCTTCAGTTGTAGGTTTAGCCATTAGAGGGAAAGAGAGAGAGTGTGTAATAGTTGTATTTGGAGGGTGACAATCAATACAAGTAATTACTTCTCTTCCATCTTTCCATTTACTTGTCTTTGCATTTACTTTTACTTGTTGTAGTGTAACTTCTTTCTTCTCCACTTCTTCTCTTTTACTTTGTTGTAGTGTAACTTCCTCTTTCCACTTCTTCTACTTTGTTGTTTCCTTTACTTTTATGGCTAACTAACTTTTTCATTTAGCATGGCTAACTAACTACTAACCCACTAATTTCTAACACTTGTTTGATAACCCGTATGAGTCAATAGTGCCAAACAAGCCTTGTGCAAATGAGAGCTATGGCATCTTAAGACGAGGGTTCTAACTCTAATTTACCTACAAGTATTTACTTTCTTATACTTCATGCTTAATGAGTTTTGATGATCTATGAGTTGTATACTTTACTTGTTATTGTAAGTTAGAGACTTTTCCTTTTAACTTTGCCAATACCAATAGTGCACTCGAGTCTTCCCTTATTCTCGCCTTCTATCGGATCTTGATAAGGGAATGTCCGGGTTTTTGCTGTGTAAGGCTAAGTTTTAGGATGAACTTTCACTCGATTTCCACGTGAATAGTTCCAATGCACAAGGGTAGTGTTTGCCTATGATCCATCGTGAGGCTATCTTCAAAAAGTTAGAAATTAGTGAGAGCACTTAGTGGAAAGTTAGCCATACGTTTTTACAACTAAGAAAAAATTCACTTTTACAAACTACCAAAACATTTTCCAACAATCCTTGAAACAACTTGTTTTCACTTTTTAAATTCTTTATTTGAAAACAAAGAACATTCTCTTTTCTTGAACATAAAAGCCGCATCAAGCTTCCATCGCTCACCCTCCTTGTGGACACGACCCGTATAACCACTTCGCTACTATGGAAGAATCGCAAAAGCAGTATGACTCGATTAAAGTGGATCTCCGGAAAGCTTATGACTCGGTCTCCTGGGAATTCCTTGCTGAGGTGATGACTGGTCTTAAATTCCCGGACAGATTTATTGGATGGATTATGCAATGTATAACCTCTCCATCTTATTCTATTGGCCTGAATGGAGGGATATGGGGGATGTTCAATGGGAAGAAGGGATTACGACAGGGTGATCCTTTGTCTCCTTTTCTTTTTCTTCTATGCATTGAATATCTGTCGAGGAGTCTAAAGGTGAATACAAACAGTTTGGGGTTCAAATTCCACCCTAGGTGTGGAAAGCTTAGGTTGTCACACCTGGCATTTGCTGATGATCTCATGCTCATGGCTAGAGGGGACATTCCTTCTGTCCGTATTATTATGGATAGCCTCAGGGATTTTGGATTGAAATCGGGATTGTGCACTAACTTGCTCAAGTCTAGCCTCTTTACGGCGGGTGTTTATGGAGAGGAACTAGTTCAAATGAGACAGATGACTGGTATCCCTGTTGGTGCGATGCCTTTCCGTTATCTCGGTGTCCCATTGGCGGCTCAGAGGCTACAGTTGGACCATTTTGCACCTTTCGTTGATAAAGTCACTATGTATATCAACTCCTGGATGGCTTCCAGCCTTTCTTTTGCGGGTAGAGCAGAGCTTATCAGATCAGTGCTACAAGGAGTGGATTGCTTCTGGTTATCTATTTTTCCGGTCCCGAATGCTATCATAGAAAGGGTAACTCGGCTGTGCAGGAATTTCTTGTGGCATAAACGCCACCATCCGGTTTCTTGGAAATCCATGTGCTTGCCAAAATCGGAAGGTGGATTGGGGTTCAGAGATCTTAAAACTTGGAATGATTCACTGCTAGCAAAATCCTTTTGGAATATTCACAAGAAAAAGGATACTTTATGGGTGCGTTGGGTGCATCATATCTACCTTAAAAGGAATGTCTCTGCTTGGGACTGGAAGTGTATTAGTGACGACTCGCCTTTGCTTAAGAGGCTAGTTGCGATTCGTGATAAAATATGCCTTGTAGAAGGGTCCATTGAGGAGGCAAAGAGGAGGTTTTCCTCTTGGGAGATAGGTGGGAGGATGTGCATATCGCTCGGATATGAGTATTTTAGATATAAGGAGTCCAGGCTACCTTGGCCAAGCTCAGTTTGGAACTCGTATGTCACACCAAAACATGCTTTTACTCTTTGGCTTGCAGCGCGGAAGAGGCTACCTACAAAAGATAGATTGACCTTTCTTCAGGTTGAGGAATCGTGTGCACTTTGTGTTGGTAATAGGGAATCGGCAACTCATCTGTTCTTTCAATGTACATTCTCTTATATGGTGTGGAGATGCATTAGAGACTGGCTAGGTATCTCTCGGGGGATGTCGACTATCTCTAGTGCTCTTAAGTGGATAAAGAAGGAGGCGAGAGGTTCAAGTGGCAAAGCAAAAGCTAAAAAGGTGGCCCTGGCTTGTACTGTGTATCATATTTGGAATGCCCGCAATAGGAGAATTTTTGAAGGTCAGACTCAGGAGGTGGTATCTACCGTCTTCAAAATCAAGTTGCACATCTATAGAATTGTATTCACTTTGGATCCAAATGCCTCTGTGGAGTTTTGAGGGTTATGGGAATACTTAATGGTTTGACAGTATGTATGGGCTACCAGCAGATTTAGTCGACTAGTAGGAGTTCTTAGTCAACTAGAGGCAAGTCTAAGTCGACTAACTTTTTGGCATAGTCGACTCCTGCAGAAACAGAGAAGGCGGCTACATCCAGATCAACTTTTCAGTCGACTTGACTTTTGGGTTAGTCGACTTGGTGCATGTCTAGTCGACTAGTCTTTCTGACCTAGTCGACTATCACATAAACAGAAAATGATGCTACTTCCAGACCTACTTTTCAGTCGACTTGTAATTTGGGTTAGTCGACTAAATTCTTAGTCAACTGAGCTAATAGATAGTCGACTAACAGGACTTTACAGAGAGGTGGAACTTACCTGGATCGTGATTTTGTTGACTTGCTTTGTAGGACTAGTCGACTAGTTATGTACAGCCGTTTTGGCTTGCTTTATGTATACACAGTTTTGATTAATAAAATTTACATTCTCCAAAAAAAAAAAAAAAGAATCGCAAAAGCAGTAACTTCGACCCACACTTCCTTCTCATATTTTAGTACTTGCTTTTTGCCGATCAAGGGCCAAATTGACATATGATGTTCTGCCATAAGAATCTGACTACCTGCTGCCTAGTGAATTCAGAGAGGCACAATTTCGATCTATTTAGTGAAGTAGACGGTTGCAATCAGTAAGAACATAAATTGAGGTTGTGCTCGGGGAAGTGGGCCCACAACGTCCACCCCCATTTCATGAAGGGCAATAGGCTCCGTAATGTATGGAAGTCCATGTTTGAACTGCTTGAGCGAATCTCTGACATTGTGTGCACTTTTTCACGTAGTACCTAGTGTCATTGAATATCTTGGGTCAATAGTACCCTTGGTTGATTACTTCGTGAGCGAGAGATTGGCCTCTCGCGTGATTCTTACAGTCGCCATCAAGGATCTCCTACATCGTCTTCTTGGCTTCGTACAGTACGAGACACCTCAGGTAAGGGTCGGAGTGCAATTTGGAGTAGGACTTCTTATACAGGTTGTCTCCTAGAAGTACATACTGGGTGTCCATGTGCTGGAGCTTTTGCGCTTCAGTCTTGTTGTTGATAGCACCTCATCTTTTAGATAAGTGATGATAGGGTCTCTCCAACTTGGTGAAGTGTCCAGATGGAGCACTTCTCCTCGACTTCATAATATGCTCAATGGGGATCTCTTACCGTAATTGATACTCCATGGCTATTGCCAAGTTGGATCAAGAATTAGCATGATTGTGCTCCGACCGGGGTACCTATTTGAAGTTGCAATGGAGGAACTTGGACTTCAGGCTGGGGATGATTTGCAAGTACTCCGCCATCAGATCATGTTTGGCCGCATATGTAAGTCACCTAGAGGAGGGGGGTGAATAGGTGACAAGCTTAACTAAATGCAAAAATAATGTGAAATTAAAACTAATTGTGCAAACTAAACTATTATGCAAACACACAAAGTATAACTAAAGAGTGTAGTCGAATTCCCGGTGAAGGGTTCTAGAGTATCTCCTCAAAATTCCTTTAGATTAAGAGTTTAGGTGCCACTATGACTCTCTTGGTTGTATATAAGTGTGAGCAAACAATAATCCAAGCATATATATACATTTAGCACAAGGGGATATCAAATATGTAAAAGATACAAACAATAATAGCATACAAGATATAAAATACAAGTGAGAGAGAGAAAGAGAGAGATGAGCAATCGCAAATAAGGGAGAATTGTTTCGAGGTTCAAGCACACCCGCTCTACGTCCTCGCCTTCAACACTATGAAGGATTTCTAATAAAACGATCCCGCAAGATCACCCGGTGCTGTAACACCTACAATGAGCTCTCTCAAAAACTCTTGGACCCGCAAGTCCCTCACTTGTTCCCGCAAGAACAACACACGCAAGCATACTAGCTTGTCGAGGTCGTACCTCTTACGACTCCTCCAACCACAAGATGGGACACTTAGTGATCACTTTACTTGATCACCAAAAACACTTTTCACCGAGACCACAACCTCTACAACTCCTCACAATACAAGAATGAAAACTTATGATCACTTCTCTTGATCACAAAAATAACTCTCACAATAAAAATCCCTAGAGATAAGTATAGCAATGAAAAACTCAAGTTTATGTGAGAAAAGCAAGATAGAGTTGTGGTGGAAAACTCAAGAAAATCTCTTTGAAATTACTCTTCAAAAACTCTCCTTTTGATATGAAAGTTTTAGCCCAAAAACATGTGGAGAAAACCCCTAAGAGAGATTGAAAAAACCCTAAAACTTCTCTAAAATCTTATGTAAAACTAGCCAAAATAGCCCCCTTTTATAGAGTTAGAAAAACTAGCCGTTGGGGTAAATCCCCAGGCCTGATGACCTATTAGTCGACCGGCCGGTCATATTTATGACCATTGGGGTTGCCGGTCGACTGGGTAGTCGATCGCACCCAGGTCAAAGACCTATCGGTTAACTGGTCGATCGACCGAGGCAAGAACCAGAGAGCATTGCTTTCTGGCTGGTCGACCGCTCGGTCGACTGGGGCCAGATCCAGAGAGTAAACTCTCTGGATCGGTCGACGGACCCTCAAACCAGGGCTTGTGCACATTTCTGTGCACATCGATCGACCGCTCGGTCAACCGACTTTTGCTTCGGTCGACCGCCAGAACGCCAGGTCAGGGATTATTAGGGATTAAAACTTGGTCTTATAAAATCCTATAAAATCTTATAAAATCACATAAAATTCACAAAAATAGGTTCTTGAATATATTTGAAGAACAAATATGTGTGACCAAAATTCAACAAATATTACAAACTATTTGAATCATTTTTGTGATATAGAAATTAAACTTTAAACAGAAATCGATATTTTTCAAAGTCAAACTTTTAAATGAAAAACTGATTTTTTTCAAAACTTGTTCAAATACAAAACAAGATATTAAAACTCATTTGAAGCATAGTGTATGTGGATATGATCCAATACACATATAAAATAAAATATCTATGTTTTTGACAATAAGCTCTAAAATAAGTTTTGATAAATACAAAACTTAAATACATGATATAGAAACATCAAATAAGTTTTTCTAAACATTTAAACCAACAATGTGTATGGATGAAATTCGAAACACATATAAAACATGTAAACTTATTTTGATGAACTCTATTCATGAAATATAAAGATATCTTCTTTGAAGCTCAAAATCAAAATGGTATTTTCTAAAATCATAATTATTCTTATGAAAACACTATATAATTTTTTTTTGTGTGCGTGTATGAGTTTGAGCAATCCACAACTAATATATCATTTACATTTTATCTAAAAATAAAAATCTTAACACTTACAAACACTGGACTCAAGTCATGAAAATTTTCTCTTGAAAATCTTCTTCTCCATCTTGACTTGGTCCAAACCTTGATCTAAAGAGATAGACTCCGCTTGAGTACTTGATGCGATCTTTGAAGTGCAAGCTCTTATATCAACACGTGCTAACTTTAAAACTTGACTTTGAATATTTTGTTGAAGCTAAACACCGACTAATATCTTGATCAAATATCTGAAACTTTATAAACACAAGATCATTAGTATTATAACAACATGAATTATTCATCATTAAAACGAGAGTGATGGGCTTTTGGGCCAATAATCTCCCTCTTTCTAATGATGAAAAAACTCATGGAGTTATATATATATATATATATATATATATATATATATATATATATATATATATATATATATATATATATATATATATATATATATATATAGATTAAAGATAGGTTTCATAGAAGCTCCCCCTTAACTCAAGCATAGCAATAAACATAACGATATTCAATGAAAGCACATAAATTAAACAAAATATATATGCATAAACACCAATATTAAGTATGCATATATAAACTCACTAAATTTTCTCCCCCTTTTGTCAATTCATCAGCAAAAGGGTGAAGATAATCAAACAATAAAGATGTATATGCGATACACATTCATGAAGAGGAGAGATGTTAAGTTAGCTCCCCCTACATACATGCATTACATGGAGAAGGGATGACCAGACCCTAACTCACATAAAGCATAATATATAATGTATAAGCGGAGATGTTAAACTCCTCTTACACACATGTATCATGTAAAGAAGAGAGGTTAAGCTCCTCAATGTGAGATACACTCAACATGAATCTATATATAGAGAAAATGTTAAGCTCCTCTTGCATATAGGTAATACATATCAACAAATTTTAAAATTTTTTTTGATAATACTTAAAACAAAATTTTGAAATTTCTTGAAGTCAACAAAAAAGATTTTGATACCAATAGTAAATTTTGATATCAATTGTAAACTTTGATGCCAATTTTAACTAATTGTAAGTTTTTGATACCAATTGAAGGTAAAATATGAAATATATTTTGATACCAAATAAATTCCAATTGAAATCAATGCATAAACTTGTAAAGATACCAATTAACATTTAAAATTAAGTCAAACTTAGCATAAACAGTTTGTGCTTAAATAAAATATATGCATTGTAAAATAAGCATAATTTAAATCATATATATGTATGTATGAAAATGAAAATATCACTTGAAATTTGGTGCATACATATATAGAAAACACATATGAGTATACAAAAATAAAATTTCATGAAGATCATGTGTATAACTCATAACTACCACCCTTTCATGCACATGATAAAAGATAGTCATTAAGGCATACAAAGGCATGATCGCCCATCCAACTGCCCTTGTGTTGGTAGGATTTTTAAAAATAAGAGTTTAAAAATAATTTATCATGTTTGAAAAATCTACCAATTGAAGAATCAAGAAACTAGTTTAAAATAATTTTTGAAAAACTAATTAAAGATCCTTCAAAACATGAAACCAAATCATATATCCCATGAAGTATGCTAAGTACACAAAAATTGTCACACAAGATCTATAAGGCACAAAAATTAGCTCATGAAAATAAGGTCATGAGAAAATAAAAGTAATGTGAGTGCACAAGAATCATGTGAATAGCATATTCATGAAATAAATCAATAAGACTCAAAACAGACATCAAAACTAAAATTTTTATAAAAATTAAACAAGTTTCAAGGTATACATATGTTTTATCAAAAATAAAAGAATACATACATATCCCATATATAAATGAGTCCATAAAAGAATATTGCATGAAAAGCAAGTGACTCTAGAATATACATGTATATCTATTAGTTTTAGGCAAAAATAACATATACATGAAGCTAAACGTATACAAAGATTGGGAAAACAAGTATAAATGTAAGAATCATCAAAACTAGATTATACAAGTATATGTAATGAGTACAAATGAGCAATGAAGCTCAAACACATAATAATCATGTGTAGCTCACTACTTGTACAAGTATAAAAACAAGTTTTAACGAAAATTACATGTAAACAAGTAATCACCACATGAAGCAAAAAATAAACATGATCATTAGGTTAAATGCACATATTTTAAAACTATTATATACATAGTAGTTAAATAATAGTGAGAACACAAAATATGAATCTATATGAACATTGGTGTATCTCAAAAATTATTAATCGCCAAAAAACATGCAAAAGAATAAGTAAAAGAGTGATCGTTGATGTTACTGCTTTAGCGATTCTACTGTATAGCGAAGTGGGTATATGGGTCATATCCACAAGGAGGGAGAGCGATGAAAGCTTGAATGCGGCTTCTTTGTTCGTGGTAAAGATATTTCTTGTCTCAAATAAATAATTAAAATGAAAACAAGTGTTGTTTCAAAAACTGCTTAGATTGAAAATTTAAAAAGTGATTTTTTTGGTTTTTCCAAGGGTAAAAACGCATAGTTAACTTTCTACTAATTGCTCTCACTAATCTCTAATTTTTTGAAGATGTAGCCTCACAATGGATCATAGGCAAGCATAAGTTTTATGCATAAGAACTATTCATGTTGGAGATCGAATGATAGTTCTTCCCTTCACTCAGCTTTACATAGCAAAACTTGAACATTCTCTTATCAAGATCCGATTGAAGGTAAGAATAAGGAAAAAAATAAGTGCACTATTGGTATCAGTAAAGATGAATAGGAATATCTCTAACTTACGAAAACAAGTAGTGTACAATCTATAAATCATCAAAAATGATTAAGCATGAAATATGAGAGCGGTAATACTTGTAAGTAATTTAGAGTTAGAACCCTCGTCTTAATATGTCATAACTCTTGTTTGCACAAGGCTTATTTGACACTATTGACTCATTTGAGTTATCAATCAAGTTGTTAGAAATTGGTGAGTTAGTAGTTAGTTAGGCATACAATGAAAAAGTTGGCTAGACATGAGTAAGAAAAACAAGAGAGGAGTAAAGAAAAAAAAAGTTCTACACTAATGCAAGAAAGTAAAAGCAAGTAAAAACACCAAATGATAGAAAGAACAAAGAGAAGTATTACTTGTATAAGATTTTCACCTTCAAATACAACTTGTACACACTCTCTCTCTTTCACTCTAATGGCTAATCTATTACAGGAAACAAAGAGAAAAATAAGAAAACTAGAAGAAAAAATCTAGCATAACCCTTCTACTCTGGACATCCCCTTATCTGTAAATTTCAAGGGGTATTTATAGGTACAGGAGGAAAGGAACAAGGGAGACCAAACCTGGCCCAAAGTACTGGCTCAGAGGAGCCAGTACTGTCGCGGAAACACGGCGGCTTCTCTGTCTCTTCTAGGGTGCCGTCGCCTAGCGTGATTTGATGCTCTGTCCCCCTGTCAGTTGTATAGTCTGATTTCTTGATATCTACATCCTATTTTGACAGACTAGCTCCCCAAGGTCAATGGCTATATGTGTAGCTTTAAATCACCAAATAAATGAGATTTAGGTTTTCTTCTTCATTTCATCCCATTGACCTAGAAACATACAAGAGAAGCGTTATTAATTGAATTAATATTAAATAAATGTGAAACTGTGGTATGAAATATGTATATTTAGAGACTAATCACACCCCACACTTATCTTTTGCTCGTCCCAGAGCAAAACAGAGAATCAAAAAGCTATCCAATTTATTATACCATTTTCGCAGGTGACGCGATTGCACTGAGCATGTGCAACAAGCCTTTGAACCTCTAGATTTTCCCTATAGGAGGAGTTTTGTCACCTGAGGGTTTTCAGCGGAGTACACCCACAAAATCTAAGAAAAGAATGAAAATGTTAGTTGTTTTGAAAAATCTTCTTAAAGTAGAAAACGGCTTTTTAATCTCATACAAAAAAATAGATAAATAATTATAAGAATTGGGTCTGACCCTTATTAGTTCTTCCTATACTTTGACCTTCATGCAAGAATATAGTCTTTATTTAAGTATAAGAGGAATTATGTACTTCAAACTTATTCTTTTATTTTGCCTTAAATAATATACATTGTGTGAAGTGATGATTTACTTGAAATTTTTTGACTCAAACTCTAATGCCACAAAATTTTTTAGTATTTATTTATGTATCATTTTTGTCCTTAATTTTCTTAGACTTTCTAACTTACTTGTGTAACGAGTTTTTAACCGATGACTCCCAAATCAGGCGGTCTTAGGGTACCAGGTGAGGAAACACCTCTCAAGTTAAATACTCAAGTAAATTAGGCCACGAAACTAAGGTTTATTTCCTTTAGGCATGAATAATCATGCTTCTTGAGGCACAATTATTCAGTTTGATCAGGTTTATAACTATATATACATTTTTTTGGCCCTTAGAGCCTTTGTCTATAAATTTCAAGAGTGCATGTAGTTAATGCATATTTACTAAGGCAAAATTAAAGAGATTAGCTTTTCCCTAATTCTTCCGAAACTAGCAATCCAACCAATATTCTTTTATTTAGAATAAAGTAAAGAATTTCTAACTTGGATTTCCTTAATCCTTATAACTGTTTTGTATTTTTACAAAGGACCATCAAAAATTCTCTACTATTTAAGATTTTTTTAAGGAAAAAGAAAAGAACAAAGAAATCCTAAGGAAAAAGTTTTTTTAATTTTTAATTTTTAATTTTTAATTTTTATTATTATTATTTTTAGGATATTCATATTCTCGCCCCCACACCTATCTAATGTATTGTCCTCAATGTATTACATGTCAATGTAAATGCAATAAATATGTAGAAAGAACGATCTCACCGTCTCCATCTACTCGGACCGGCCAAAGTGCTAGGGCCAGCTGAGCGTGAACATCTAAGGGTATCCTCAATGCATTCCAGCCTAGTGCTTTGATCTTCCAATTATCTCCTAAGCCTGATCTGTCCCCGAAAAATCTTTTTCATGCCCTTCCAGGTGGAGGACATGAATGCATTGGTCTCAGTAGGGGTGGTTGTCACCAAAATTGGGGCTCATCTTCCTCATCCATTTGTTCCTCTGATGAGGACTCAGCAGGAACATCTTCGAGCTGAATAGTTTGTATCTAGATCGAGTGCAGGCAGCTATTGTATGCACTGGTAATGCGTTCAGGGGTTACTAGTACTCTATCATACTCAAAAAATTTCGCGTCTGATAGAAAGTTTTGCATAGACGGGTCACCAGGATTGGTAAAGAGTATTTTGCACCCCTAGTGCTTGGGAGTTAGTAATGAGCTGCTGCAAAAGCATGGTGTTCACACAGACATTATGTTACCTCATCATGACACTGTGAATTATTTGAAGTGCTGGTCTGTAGAAAGAAGTTGTATGATCAATACCCAAAATATTGCATTAAATCCAACGTCTGACACAATGAATGTTACGGAATGTGGTATTTTCTCAGACACCATGATCTAGTTCAGTGCAATGTACACCCATCAAAGTCATGTAATCTATTAAGGATAGTGGTGCAGCATGCTGAGGAGAGGATGAGATTTGAGTGGCTTCCTCAATAGTACCCCAGGTGACCATAAGGTCCCCGTGATCCAGATGGACAATAAAGTGGTCATCGTCAATGGTTGCAACATTAATTCCCAAATAATTTTTTTTACTAAGTCTGGGCAATAGTAGGCATCAAGATCTTTGTTATCATAAACCAATCCATACCATTGCCTCTCTCTAATCTGATCTAGAAATACAGTACCATACCCATGAACATCGCTAAAAATCCGTGAGGAATCTTTCTCAAGGAAAATCACTGGGGCCATAACACAGATCTAAATTTTAAAACAGAGATTAGGGATAGAAAATTGCAAACCTCCTATGAAAATCTTGGGGGATACTAACCACGGACCTGCCTGGAGCAAACCAGACAGTAAAACTCAAAATCCAAAGTAGATCTGAGATCTACTCAGAAAATCAACCGGAGGAGGAAGAAACGGTGCGGCTATCTCTCTTAGATAGCCACAAAAACGCGGCCAGGGAGGCCTGGCTGCGGCTATTTGGGGGAGAGAGGGGTGAGGCTCAGAGGCTGTTGCTTCTCCTGGGCTCCTCTCTTCAGATCTGAAATTTTTTTTAGTTTAGGTGACGGGAGAGGGATAAGAGAGTATAAATAGGAATAAAAAGAAGAGAGATTCCAATTTTAATCCTAGGTCAAAGGAATAATTACAACATACCCAAGTTGTTATTATTATTATAATTACAAAGATCTCCCAATCTTTATATATATTTACAAAAAAGATTCTATTTTTTATTATTATTTTTATTTGCGGTTTATGATGGAATACGGTCACGTATAAGATGAGTCGAAAAGATCCAACACATTTTCAGCTTGTGATTCAGGCTCAGTGGTTAGAAATAGTTTTAATTTTTGTCCAATTTACCTTAAATTCTTCACCACTCTTAGGATCAAAAATTACCACAGCACCATGTGGGAAGACGGTGCGCAGAGTGAAGGGCCTGGACCAACGAGTTTTGAGCTTCCCTATGAAGATGTGAAACCGTGAATTATGGAGCAGAATTTTTTGTTCAGGGACAAAATTCTTTCATAAGCTTCATTTCGTATCTCCTCCAACTCTGAAATTTGCAGTTTTCTCAGCTCGCCGGCTTTATTCAAATCAAAATTCAATTGTTTAATGGCCCACAAAGCATGATGTTCTAATTCCACTAGCAAGTGGCAGGCCTTACCAAATACCACTCGGTATGGAGACATACTGAGGACAGTTTTGAAAGCAGTCCGATAAATCTATAGTGCATCTATCAGCTTATTGACCACTCTTTTCTATTCTGTCTAACTGTTTTCTCCAAAATGAGCTTAATTTTTCTGTTCGTCACTTCCACTTGCCTATTGGTTTGGAGATGATACACTGTGGATAACTTATGAGTGATAGAGTATTTACGCATCAGGGCTTCGAAAGCCCTGTTGCAGAAATGAGTCCCATTATCACTGATAATATAGCGTAGGCTATCGAAACAAGAGAAAATTTTTTTTTTCAGAAATTTGACAATCGCGCTATTGTCATCGTCCTTGTCGGTATTGCCTCTACCCATTTTGAGATATAGTCCACTGCAACCAAGATGTACTAGTTGCTGAATGAACTTGGGAATGGTCCCATAAAATCAATGCCCCAAACATCAAAAATTTCAACCTCAAGAATAGAGCTTAGGGGCATCATGTCTCTCTTTGTAATTTTTTCGATCATTTGGCAGTTCGCGAAAGACTTGCAAAAGTTGAACGAATCCTCGAACAAAGTGGGCTAGTAGAACCGACTTTGTAAGACCTTTTCGGTAGTTGTGTAGGACCAAAGTATCCACCGCAAGCAAGTTCATGGCAAAAAGTTAATACACTCGCATGCTCTTCCTCTGGTACACACCGTCTGATGATTTGGTCAAGACAATATTTGAAAAGGTATGGTTTTCCCAAAAGAAGAACCGTACCTGGGTGAAAAGGCGATATCTATCTTGCTTCATCCATTAAGAGGGTACTTGTCATGTGGTAAGGTAATTGACGATGTCAGCATATCAGGGTTCATTAAGATTGTAAGGATGTGTTCATCCGGGAAATCCTCGTTGATTGGTTCTTTCTCAATAGGAGCGTTGGGAATTCTAGACAAGTGATCAACCACTATATTTTTTCACACTTTTTTGCTTCGAATCTCCAAGTTAGTTTCTTATAATAGAAGGATCCAACGAATAAGTCTTGCTTTTGCGTCCTTCTTCAATATAAGGTATCTTAACGTGGAGTGGTCTGTGAAGACTGTGGTTTTTGATCCTAGCAGGTATGGATGAAACTTTTTCAACACAAATACTATGACCAAGAATTCTTTCTCAGTCGTAGTGTAGTTTTGCTGAGCGTCATTAAATGTCCTACTCGAATAGTAAATCACATGTTGCCGATGATCGATACGCTGTCGTAGGACAGCGCCAATGGTAAGATCTGAGACATCACACGTGATCTCAAATGGTTGGGTCCAGTCAGGAGCAGAAATGATAGGTGCAGATATCAGTTCTTGTTTAAGCTTCTCCCATAATTTAAAACATCCATCGTCAAAATAAAAGGGCACGTCCTTTGCGAGCAGGTTGATTAAGAGTCTAGCGATTTTGCTAAAGTCCTTAATAAACTGTCAGTATAACCCAACATGCCCTAAAAAAGATCGGATATCCTTATGTATTTGGGTGGTGGAAGCTTAGAGATTACTTTTATCTTAGTTTTGTCAACTTCGATCACTCTCCTTGAGATCTCATGGCCTAAGATAATCCCCGTCTTACCATGAAGTGACAATTTCCCTAGAGTTAAGTTCTTTTTTCTTACATCATTGAAGAACTAACTCTAAGTGATGAAGACACTAGTCAAATGAATCTCCATTGATAGAGAAATTATCTATGAAAATTTTTAGGAAATATTCTACCATATCGGAGAAAAGACTGAGCATGCACCGTTGGAATATTGCGGGAGCGTTACACAATCCAAAGGGCATGCGTCAGTAGGCAAAGATTCTGAATGGGCAAGTAAACGTGGTCTTCTTCCTGGTCCTCTGCAACAACGAGGATCTGATTTTATTCTGCGTACTCGTTCAGAAAAAAGTAGTACTCGTGTCCAGCCAAGCGTTCTAGCATTTGATCGATGAAGGGTAGCGGGAAGTGGTCTTTACGGGTAGCTGCATTCAATTTCTAATAATCAATACAAACACGAATCTTGGTAGGTAGTCTTGTTTGTACCAACTCCTTGTATTCATTTTCTACTACCGTGAAACCAGCTTTCTTAGGGACAGCGTGGACTGGGCTAACCCACTGGCTATCAGAAATGAGATACATTATCCCATTGTCTAACAGTTTTAAAATTTCTATTTTCACAACATCTTGTATGACTGGGTTAAGCCTACACTGTGGATCCCTCCTAGGAGTCGCTTCATCATTCAAATGAATTTAGTGTTGCACTATCGTTGGACTTATCCCTTTAATGTCATTTATTGTCCATCTAATGGCTTCTCTATGTTTCCTTAAAATTGACATCAAACTTTCCTCTTGTTTTCCAGTCAGATGGGATGCTATGATGACTGGCAGGGTTTCTCTTCCGTCTAGGTAGGTATACTTCAGGTATTCAAGCAAAACCTTTAATTTTAAGGAAGGAGTGGAGTCATTGAAAGGGGGATTTGGAATTTCGCTCTTGGGATTAGGTACACTTGGGCTTGACGCCCAATCCACTGCTGAATCAATGATCTGGTCTAAATTGAAATCCTAAGACTTCAGATTAAACTCGCTCTCCGTGTCTATCTCCATACTCTCCTCATGCTCGTTCGTCAAATTTTTAATAGAGTTGACCTCAAATGTCTGATCATTCATATCTCTAGGTTGTTTTTCTACATTAAAAATATTGACCTCCTTTTTCATGTCTCCAAAGGTCAATCACATGGACCCATTCCTACAGTTGATTATGGTATTAGCTGTAGTAAGGAATGGGCACCCTAAGATGATTGGAGTTTGAGACCGCGGGTTTAACACAGGTTAGGTCTTAAGCACAATGAAGTTAATGGGGGTAGTTGTAATCCCCGACCAGAATAAGGACATCTGCTATTTTCTCTTTGGGAACTTTCACAGATCGATCGGCTAATGAAATGATTACTCGAGTTGGACTCAGTCGCCCAACCTAAGTTGTTGGTATACTAAGAGAGGTAGCAAGTTGATACTTTCTCCCAGGTCAAGAAGTGCTCGGCTAATTTCTGTTAGTTCTATTGTGCAAGAAATTATAGGACATCCGGGATCTTTGTATTTCACAGGAATAGGACCAGACAGAAGTTTGCTTATGTTGGTTGCTAAGAACACTTTCTTTGGCACATTCATTTTCTCTTATTAGTACACATATCCTTAAGGAATTTAGCATACACTCAGACTTGTTGAATTGCATCAAGAAGAGGCACATTCAATTTGACCTATTAAACATCTCGAGTATCTTTTTCATGTGCATATTTTTATTGTTGTTCCTAAGCCTATTAGCAAAGGGCGCGACAGGCTTGTGAACTTGATCAGTAGTTATGTCCTTGTCAGATGTTTGTAGAGCAGATTGAGATAAGCTAGCAGATATGGAGGCAGGAGTAGGATCAATTTGGATTGGACTTTTTAACTGGTAGGCCTGATTGTCCACCTTCTTTCCTGATCTAACTGTATGAACAACATTACACTGGTTGATCTGAGAATCCTGAACTTCATAAGCTTGATTGAAATTCTTAGGGTTGACTAACGGTTGACTAGGTAAAGTACCCTTGGGTCTTTCACTTAGAGAATTTGCTAATTTACTCATCTGAACTTCCAATCTAGATATGGCCTGTGCATGGTTGTTCAACATTTGTCCTTGGTTTTGCATGAAGGTGGTTTGAGTCTTCAGGAATGCCTCCATACTCTCCTCCAATCTACTGAGTTTTTTCTCTGTTGGTGAGTTTTGGAAAGAAGAAGAGGACGGTTGATTGGGATGGTGAATATTATTAGGGAAATTGGGCCTGGGAGAATTGTTCGGGCCCCAAGAGAAATTAGGGTGATTTCTCCAACTAGGATTGTAAGTTTGTGAGTAGGAATTATTCTGCGACCTTGCGTAGGCCACATTCATGTGTTCTGGTGTAATTGATGAGTTTAAAATACTGGGTACTCTTCAAAAATATGGTTTGGTGTCTGACAATATGAACAACCCGGATTGTGTATCTGTGGTGGGTTGATTTGGTTGACCTTGGTGGGCTCTTTTATTTTTAGAGCTTCTATTCTTCTCATCAGAGTGGCTATTTTAGCTTCAGCAGCTATGAATGATTCTAAGAATAGGAACCCTCTTTTTGAAGCCATAAATTGTGAATTCCTTGGCTTCTCAGAGGTTGGCTCCCATTGGAGGGTTTTCTCAGTTAGATCATCAAATAAATCCCAACCCTGGTTTTCATCCTTTTACAAGAATACCCCCTAATACGTGGTTTCTAATAAGGTTTTTGTTTGACAATCCAAATCATCATAGAGAATCTGGCACTGACGCTAGTTCCCTACACGGTGATGAGGACACTGAGCTAAGAGATCTTTGAATCGCTCAAAATATCTTCAGAATGGTTTGCTCTGCTCTTGACTGCATGATGTTCATTCTGAAAGGGCAGTGTTGACGAAATTGTTCCACGTCGTGACTGAGTCCACAGCCAAGCTATACAACCATTTCTTAGTTAGGTCCTTTAAGGAAAGGGAATGAAACGTAACTTAACGGTATCGTCTCGTAGCTGTGGAATGCGCATCATGAGGCATACTTCTTCAAATTTCCTAATAAAGAAGTATGCGTCCTCTGATTCTAAACCATGAAATTTCAGGATAGTATTGATGAATTAGGGTTTCAACTTAAAATTATTACCATTCGCCTCAGAAAGTTTTATACAAGATGGGAGTGAAGTTCTAATTCGGTTAAACCTATCTTATAGCGATGCCATCACTGGTTCTAGATGCAGTGAAGAGAAGTATTTTGGGTCAATCTGAAAGTAACTGGATCTCTCAACCACTCTTGCATATAGCACACCACAAATAATGTATAAACAGCAAAACAATCGAAAAGAATAAAAACAAACAAAAGAAGGAAAAACAACCACCAAGCCTATTCTAAAGTACCTGGACCTAGACGACTCCTAACTGGTCGATTCTCCGGGGAGGTTGTTGCAGGAATTAGACTACAAGCTAATCGGTTAGGAAAGGACAAAACTGAAAAATCACCTAGAGGGGGGGGGGGTGAATAGGTGACAATGCTAATCTATGATCTAAATGCGGAATTTAATAACTTAATGCAAATTACACTCAAGTGTGATCAACAAATGATTCACACATAACCAAGCCAAGCAAATATGAATGCACAATATGAATAAGGCAAGGCACAAAGTAAAGAGAGAGATAGAGAGAGCCAATGGATCAAGCGCAAACAACAAGATATGTTATCGAGGTTCGAGCACCCAGCTCTACATCCCCGCCTTCGACACACGAAGGATTTCCACTAGCTCGTCCACCTAGGACCCTTTACAAGGAGTACCCAACACTCCTCTCTTTACAACCTCCTCCCTGAGGCAAACTCCAACAATCACAACCTCCTCCTTGAGGCAAATATACAAACCAATACAACAAACTCCCAATCACCAACCAATACAAGGATCACCTCTCAACTAGAGGGATACAACCCAAAGCACAAAGCTAAGAAAAGATTGGGTTACAACTTGGTGGTCACAACAACAACCACAAACAACTTCTTCTTCCACACAAATAACCTATAGATATAGATAGTAGATTTTTAGCTCAAGTGTGGAGAAAACCAAGGGATATGAAACCAGCAACTCAAAGAAAAACCTTTGGGAAACAAATGAAATTAAGATATAGAAGTTCAAACAAAAGCTTTTCCCAAAATCCCTTTTCTTTGGTTTTTCAAACCCTAATCAAAAACACAAAAGATTGTTCACTTTGAATCCAAAAACCTATTTTTCTTGCAGCAAAAACACCAGAGAGATAGAAAATTTTAGCCCAAAAATTCTTAGAGAAAAACTCTCTCAAATGGGGTATTTATAGGCAATTTAGAAAACTAGCCGTTTACAGAATATTTGCCAGAAATAGCCTTCCGGTCGACCGGCCCGGTCGACCACCCAACGGTCAAATTCTGAACCGTTGTGGCTACCGGTCGACCGCCTCGGTCGACCGAGAATTCCTGAGAGCCAACAGTTCTCCGTCGGTCGACCGCTTCGGTCGACCGGATACAGAGTCAGCCAGCGTGCACGTATCCGTGCACGTCGGTCGACCGGAACGGTCGACTGGCTTCTTTGGTGCGGTCGACCGTACCAGTCGACCGGCCAAGCCTGGCAGACAAAAATCAGGTCTGAAATCTGGGGAAAAAATATTATAATAAATCCCACAAAATCTCTAAAATTCCACAAAAATAGTTTTATCATTTTATATTGAAATACAAACATTTGTTAAAAATCCTAACACAAATTTCAAACATATTTGACTATTTTTGTGTCATAGAAATTTTGCCAAAAACCAAAAACCGTATTTTCTAAAACCTTGTATTTTGAATAGAAAATACACATTGTCTAAAACTTATCCATGATACAAAAATATGATATTTAAACACTTTGAAGCATATTGTATATGAATAGAAATTCAATATACAAGAAACATATATATATCATGATTTTTGTCATTAAGTCCAAAAATATGTTTTGTTGTAAATACCAAAACATAAAACACTTGGAATAGATTATCAAACAAAGTTTGTCTAAACAATTGAAGCATGCATGTATATAGAACAAATCTAATATACATAAACCATGTAAACTTGTTTTGATAAAAAATCTATTCATGAAAACCAAGATCGGTTAAACCTAAAACCGAAAATCAAAACATGAAAGGTGTGTGTTGTGAACTTGAGCTTATCATACTATTCTAATCTTTACAATTAGGATCTAAACCCAAACTAAAACTATGGATACCTAAGTCTTCTTGTAGAGTGCAATCTCCAAGCTAGAGCGCAATCTCCAAGTAGGCTCGATCCAAAAACTCTTGATTCACCGAGCAAGTGCAATGTATGATCTTTGATGCGCGGGCTCTTGAATCAACATGTGCAAGCTTCCAATTCATCTTGTTGAAGCTAAACACCAACTAATATCTTGATTAATAATCTGAAACTAAAATCACAAGATAATTAGTACACATAACTACATGAGTTAATCATCATCAAAACTAGAGTGAAAGGCCTTTGGGCCAACAATCTCCCCCTTTTTGATGATGACAAAACTCATGGAGTTATAAATGCATGGATTAAGGTAAAGCTTCAAAGAAGCTCCCCCTTAACTCATGCATAGGAATAAACAAACAATAAGATGCATATAAACAAGGTTCTTGACATAAAATGAATATGCATATGAAACATGCTATTGATTCCAATTAAAACAAAACAACTAAATTACCAAAACATGCTCTTGATACCAATGGATACTAATAAAAACAAAACTCATAATGCTCTTGATACCAATACCAATGGAGATGAAATGAACATAAAACTGAAAACTCATGCATATCAACTCCAATAAATCTTCTCCCCCTTTTTGTCAATCATCAACAAAGGGGTAAAAACAAAAAGATATGAATTCTTCTCCCCCTAAATATATGAAACAAAGAATAAACAAACTACTTCAAGGGGTGAAACCAAAAATGATACCAATTAAAAAAAATGTCAAAGAAGTGCATTATGATATCAATAGAAAGTGATCATAAAAACATTTAAGAAATGCCTACCAATTACCAATTGAAAGTAAGAGGAGCATTGAAAACAAATATGATCCCAATTGAAATTAAAACATATTGAAAATAAAACACATGATACCAATTGAAAAACACATTGATACCAATTGAAGATATATATCTTTATAAGCATATGATACCAATTTAAAATTTGATACAGAGATACCAATTGTAAATTGATACTATATGAAGTGTATGCATACATATATATAAAACAAAACATGTATGAGTATACAAAAGGATGTCAAGATTGATACCAATTGAAAGAATTCAATGATACCAATTGAAACAACAATAAGATCAAGTGTATATCTCATATCAACTACCACCCAATCATGTGCAAGTTTAAAATGATTTTCATTATAAAGTATACATGAACATGATCTCCCATCCAACCACCCTTAGATGGTAGGGGTTTTCAAAAATAGGTTTGAAAATGTAGTATGTTTGAAAATCTCTACCAAGGAAGAATATCATAACTAGTTATATGAATCAACTAGTATGAGATTCAAAAAAAAATTTCATGAAGACACATGTAAACCACATGGCACTAAAACACTCAAAATTCATATAGCATAACTTGTACTCATGAAAACTAAGTCATGAGAAAACATAAATAGAGTGAGTGTACAAGTGTTGTGAGAAACATATTAACATGAAAATGGACAATCAAGCTCAAAATCAAAAACATGAAATTCATGTGAAATCACTAATTGAAATCATCTTAAAAATATGAGATTCATCATACATGTGAAATCACTTAGCAAACATGAAATTCATCCAAACGATTTAAACTTCAAGGCATATGTATGTCATGTACAAACTAAAGTATACATACATATCCTAAACACAATGAGTCCACAAAAGTATATGCATGAAGGCACGTGGCTCAAGGATGTATATGTATAAATGATAGTTTGGACAAGATGGACATATACATAAAGTTAAAACAAAACATGTAAGATAGTGAATACAAGTCAAATGTAATAATCATCAAAACTAGACTATACTAGTACATCAAGTGAATACAAATGAGCGTTCAAGCACAAACATATATAAAGGTTTATTTGTACCTCACTAGTTGTACAAGTATAAATCCTAGTCTTAATGAAAACTATCATTCAAGCAAGTTGTCAAAACATGAAGCATGAAACGGGTCAACAATCAATATGATTATGATAATCAAAAACACGAATCATTAAAACAAAAACATCATATAATCATAAACATCCAAATGGTCATAATGCATATGCATGTGCATTAGATCTAGGGCATACATGTTAGTTCTAAACAAGGTGAGATCACAAAAATAAGATCCATATAAAACATGGGTGCTCAAATAACTAAACATGTATAACACTATTCTAATAAGCATGACATAGGTATAATGAATAACAAAACATGACATGTTATAAATAGATGAACATTAAAAGCATGCAACTAAAGATGGGAGTTAGAGAATGATACCAAAACCGATGAAGGTGCATCTCTAGTTCTCCAAACCATGGTGGTCCTCCCACCAAATCTCCTTGAGAGTGAAGCATCCAAATGGTTCTCCTTTTAGCTTAGAATGCATCCACCTCAAGGCACCAATACCCTCACGTGACGCGAGAGCCTCCACCTACATCAAACATCAAAGAGGTGGATCTTGGTACCCATTTCTTTGTGGGTCCACGGGGGTTAGTATCTTTTCTAACCCAAACATAATTAGTTGCTAAATTTTCATGATAAATGCGATCATAACAAAATCTAGCAAGGTGGCCTTTTCGACCACAATGTGTACATGTGTACACGTGAGCATACATATGATGATGGTGATCATGAGAAGCATGTGTATGCATAGATGAGTGTGCATGCAAGGTTGGAACTTGTTTCTTGCGAACCAAGGATTCCAAACGAGAGTGATTCATGGCACAATGGCTCAAAGTGGAGCCCAAACAATCAACACTTTTCTTCAAATTGTTTATATCATTTTCTATGCTAGAAAACAAAGTGGAACATGCTATAGGAGTGCAAGAAGTAGATGCTACACTAGCATGACAAACATGAATATCAATCTCATTTTGTAAAGATTTATTTTTAATCAAAACCAAATCCAATTCTTTTGTAATTGAATCAATTTTATTTTTCAAAGTAAGATTTTCTTTGAAAACAAGATCCAATCTAGAAGACAAAACCTCATTGTGTTCTACAACATCATCAAAACCATTTTTGTTTTTCAAATCTTCAATCTCTTTAAGTGCAAGTTCAAGTTGAGATTGTAGTGAGTCACGTTCACTAGTGATCTCTTCTTTTTCTTGCAAAATCACTTCAAAATTAGAACATAAATCCTTTAATTCATTTTTCAAAACAAGATTATTCTCTTTCAAAAGTTTGTGTTTTTCTAAGAATTTTTCAAGCTTTTGAGTAAGTTCCATATTTAAAGTTTGAACCTCAAAACAACCATGGCAATAAGAATTAGAGCTATCATCAAGAGGGGAATCCGAGTGTACCTCAAGGGAGTCTTTCCCTTGGACCATGAAGCATTTATCTTTGGACATGTCTCTCTTGGATCTCCTCAAATTGTTGATGATCCTTGGAAGCTCGGGAGACGTTAAGATGCTCCAAACTGCAAAAGCCGAATCATAGCGATCAAAAATAGGTAAAAGATGTTCATTTAGAGATGCTAGAAGTGTCCTAAGGGCTAATGCATTGGCCTTCTTATGCTTGCTACTATTAGGGAGGGATTCTATAGTGATGGCTTGATAAACTAAATGTCCTAGTCCTTTTAGATGTCTAATCATGTCAACCTTCCAAGAGTCAAATCTAAAATGGTCAAACATAGGAGGGCTAGCCATGAGTGCAAACTAGTATGAGTGCAAATGAAAATGCAAATGAAGATTAGCAAACCAAGATCACTCCTAGGTGGTTAAACCTAAATATCAGGAGCACTAGCTCTGATACCAATTGAAAAATCACCTAGAGGGGGGGGGGGTGAATAGGTGACAATGCTAATCTATGATCTAAATGCGGAATTTAATAACTTAATGCAAATTACACTCAAGTGTGATCAATAAATGATTCACACACAACCAAGCCAAGCAAATATGAATGCACAATATGAATAAGGCAAGGCACAAAGTAAAGAGAGAGATAGAGAGAGCCAATGGATCAAGCGCAAACAACAAGATATGTTATCGAGGTTCGAGCACCCAGCTCTACATCCCCGCCTTCGACACACGAAGGATTTCCACTAGCTCGTCCACCTAGGACCCTTTACAAGGAGTACCCAACACTCCTCTCTTTACAACCTCCTCCCTGAGGCAAACTCCAACAATCACAACCTCCTCCTTGAGGCAAATATACAAACCAATACAATAAACTCCCAATCACCAACCAATACAAGGATCACCTCTCAACTAGAGGGATACAACCCAAAGCACAAAGCTAAGAAAAGATTGGGTTACAACTTGGTGGTCACAACAACAACCACAAACAACTTCTTCTTCCACACAAATAACCTATAGATATAGATAGTAGATTTTTAGCTCAAGTGTGGAGAAAACCAAGGGATATGAAACCAGCAACTCAAAGAAAAACCTTTGGGAAACAAATGAAATTAAGATATAGATGTTCAAACAAAAGCTTTTCCCAAAATCCCTTTTCTTTGGTTTTTCAAACCCTAATCAAAAACACAAAAGATTGTTCACTTTGAATCCAAAAACCTATTTTTCTTGCAGCAAAAACACCAGAGAGATAGAAAATTTTAGCCCAAAAATTCTTAGAGAAAAACTCTCTCAAATGGGGTATTTATAGGCAATTTAGAAAACTAGCCGTTTACAGAATATTTGCCAGAAATAGCCTTCCGGTCGACCGGCCCGGTCGACCGCCCAACGGTCAAATTCTGAACCGTTGTGGCTACCGGTCGACCGCCTCGGTCGACCGAGAATTCCTGAGAGCCAACAGTTCTCCGTCGGTCGACCGCTTCGGTCGACCGGATACAGAGTCAGCCAGCGTGCACGTATCCGTGCACGTCGGTCGACCGGAACGGTCGACTGGCTTCTTTGGTGCGGTCGACCGTACCAGTCGACCGGCCAAGCCTGGTAGACAAAAATCAGGTCTGAAATCTGGGGAAAAAATATTATAATAAATCCCACAAAATCTCTAAAATTCCACAAAAATAGTTTTATCATTTTATATTGAAATACAAACTTGTGTTAAAAATCCTAACACAAATTTCAAACATATTTGACTATTTTTGTGTCATAGAAATTTTGCCAAAAACCAAAAACCGTATTTTCTAAAACCTTGTATTTTGAATAGAAAATACACATTGTCTAAAACTTATCCATGATACAAAAATATGATATTTAAACACTTTGAAGCATATTGTATATGAATAGAAATTCAATATACAAGAAACATATATATATCATGATTTTTGTCATTAAGTCCAAAAATATGTTTTGTTGTAAATACCAAAACATAAAACACATGGAATAGATTATCAAACAAAGTTTGTCTAAACAATTGAAGCATGCATGTATATAGAACAAATCTAATATACATAAACCATGTAAACTTGTTTTAATAAAAAATCTATTCATGAAAACCAAGATCGGTTAAACCTAAAACCGAAAATCAAAACATGAAAGGTGTGTGTTGTGAACTTGAGCTTATCATACTATTCTAATCTTTACAATTAGGATCTAAACCCAAACTAAAACTATGGATACCTAAGTCTTCTTGTAGAGTGCAATCTCCAAGCTAGAGCGCAATCTCCAAGTAGGCTCGATCCAAAAACTCTTGATTCACCGAGCAAGTGCAATGTATGATCTTTGATGCGCGGGCTCTTGAATCAACATGTGCAAGCTTCCAATTCATCTTGTTGAAGCTAAACACCAACTAATATCTTGATTAATAATCTGAAACTAAAATCACAAGATAATTAGTACACATAACTACATGAGTTAAACATCATCAAAACTAGAGTGAAAGGCCTTTGGGCCAACAAAAACTCAGTAGGAGGTATCCGGGCGTGAGCCTCGGGCCGTAATTATGCCAAACCATGGAGTTTTCGAGGCGTAACCTCTCAATCCTCTTTCTTTAGACACCGATTTTGTAAGAGTATAGTTCTTACAATTTTCACACTCGGCTAATCGCTTAGTGAGTTCGAGATATCCCTAAGGCCAACGTCTATCAAATTTTAGTTAGGCTTGAGATTGTGAGTGCACTTGGAGATAGTTTTTAGGCTAAGAAAGGGTCATAAAATCCCCACCTTATCTTTTTTATTAGGGTTTTGTCCTTAATGTCAATTGTGCAAGTGTACAATGTATTCACAACAAGATAACACTCAAAATGATAAATCACTCTAAAATGTTAGTTCTATTCTATATGAAATACACATGTACCTTTCTCCAGCACTTTTCAACAGAAATTGAAATGAAATTGAAGACACGTGCTCTAAATGTAAAAGTCTAATCAAATTTTTAATTTAGCAACAAATGGATTTCTGTTGAGTTATTACAAGTGTAAAGATGAAGCATACAAGTGAACTAAAAATTTTTAGAAAGCAATTTTGCGCGATTTTTGGCAAATCTGCAAAAGAGCTTTTGTTAGTAATTCAATCGAAAAAAATTCGCTTTTACACGATTTTTCAAGGGCAAATGAATTCTTCATTCAATGTCTTTGGCCACCGATCTTGCTTCCCGTTATAGTTAGCTCATTGGCAACTTCTCTTACACATAAAAACAAAAAGAATCTTTAGTGTTTGAATAATAAAGTTGTTCCCTCCCCGGCAATGGCGTCAAAATTTGATCGCCAAAAAGCATGCGCAAGAATAAGTAAAAGAGTGATGGTCGATGTTACTGCTTTAACGATTCTACCATAATAGCGAAGTGGCTATACAGGTCATATCCACAAGAGGGAGAGAGATGAATGCTTAAATATGGTTTCTTTGTTCGTGGTAAAGATGTTCCTTGTCTCATATAAAGAATTGAAAAGAAAACAAATGATGTTGCAAAAATTGTTTAGATTGTTTTGAAGATTGAAAAAGTGATTTTTTTGGTTTTTTCAAGGGTGAAAATACATGGCTAATTTTTTACTAATTGCTCCCACTAATCTCTAATTTCTTGAAGATGTAGCCTCACAATAGATCATGGGCAAGCATAAACTTTATGCATAAGAACTATTCACATCAAAGATCGAATGAAAGTTCTTCCTTTCGCTAAGCTTTACATGGCAAAACTTGAATATTCTCTTAGCAAGATCCGATTAAAGATAAGAATAAGGGAAGAAACAAGTGCACTATTGGTATCGATAAAGATGAACATGAATATCTCTAACTTACGAAAACAAGTAGTATTTACAATCTATAAATCATCAAAAACGATTAAGAATGAAATATTAGAGTGGTAATACTTGTAAGTAAGGTAGAGTTAGAACCCTCGTCTTAAAATATCATAGCTCTTTTTTGCACAAGGCTTGTTTGACACTATTGACTCATTTGGGTTATCAATCAAGTTATTTGAAATTAGTGGGTTAGTAATTAGTTAGCCATGCAATAGAAAAGTTAGTTAGACATGAGTAAGAAAAACAAGAGAGAACTTAAGAAAAGAAGTTCTACACTAATGCAAGAAACTAAAAGCAAGTAAAAATACCAAGTGATGGAAAGAAGAAGTATTACTTATATGAGATTGTCACATTCAAATACAACTTGTACACCTCTCTCTCTTTCACTCTAATGGCTAATCTATTACCAGAAACAAATTGAAAAAAAAAGAAAACTAGAGAAAAGAAACTAGCATAACCCTTCTACTCTAGATATCCCCTTCTCTATAAATCTCAGGGATATTTATAGGTGAAGAAGAAAAGGAACAACGGGGACCAAACCTGGCCCAAAGTACCAGCTCAGAAGAGCCAGTACTGCTGCGAAAACGCAGTGAAAGCCGTGTTTTCGCGGCTTCTCTGGCTCTACTAGGATGCTGTTGCCGGGCGTGATTTAATGCTCTGTCCCCTTGTCAGTTACGCAGTCTGGTTTCTTGATATCTGTATCTAATTTTGACAGACTAGCTCCCCAAAGTTAATGGTTATATGTGTAGGCTTTTAATCACCAAATAAATGGGATTTAGGCCTTCTTCTTCTTTATTTCATGCCATGGACCTATAAACATATAAGAGAAATGTTATTAACAGAAATTAATATTGAATAAATGTGAAGATGTAGTTTGAAATATGCATGTATAGGAACTAATCAATTATCTATGTATATCACATGTCTAATAATATTGCATTTAAAATAATGAGCATTAAAAATTAAAACATGCTAACAATCAATGATAAAAAGCATGTAAACAAAAATGGGAGTTAGATATAGTTACCAAATCATATGAACCAATTTCTAGGTCTCCAAAATATGGTGGTCCTCCCACCAAACATCTTTGATAGTGATGCGTCAATTGGGTACATTTATCTAGCTCATATATCCACCACCAAGGCACCAACCTCTCTCGTTTTGTGAGAGCCCACACGGTACATCAAATAAAAGAGGTGGGAATTTTGATACCCATATCTTTTTAGGTCCACGGGGTTTAGCATCATAAGAAACTCAAACATTTTTATTTGAACAATTTAAATGATCTATTCTATCAAAATAAATTTGCTAAATGGCCTTTGCGGCCGCAATGTGTACATGTGTACACTCTAGCTTGCAAATGTAGGATGTGAGCATGGTGTGTATGTTTATGCCATGGGTTATGTGTATGAATATGTGGAGCTTGTTTCTTTTGAAATAAGGTTTTCAATGTAGAATGGTTAAATGCACAATTTCTCAAATTTGAGCTTAAGCAGTCAATTCTCTTTTTCAACATATGATCTCATTTTTGTCAATAGAAGATGATGGAATAGTAGCATGAGAAACATGGCAAGAAATATTTTCCTTTTGGAAATAGAAATTTTTTCTTTTTTCTTTAAAACAATTTTCCTTTTCAAAAGCTTATTTTCATTTAAAATGGTTTCCTTTTCTTTTTTCACCAAAATATTTTTCTTTTTAAAAGATTCATTTTCTTTTGAAACACATTCAAATTTATTTTTCAAAGAATCCTTTTCTTTTAACAAAGAAGTGTTTTCTTTCTTCAACTTATCATTTTTAAGTTTTAATAAATCATATTTTTCAAGAAGTTTTTGACAAAAAGATGCAAGCTCATCATAAGGCATGTCAATATCTTCGTCTAACTCGGATTCATAATTTACCTCAAGGGGATCATCCCCTTAGACCATGTAGCACATTTTGAAAGTAGCACTTTCATCATCCGAGTCACTCCCTATATAGTATTGCTTTTGTTCATCAAGGGAGATAAGGGTGTTCCATACTACAAAAGCCGAATCAAAATTACCAATCCTAGATAAATATTCATCATTTAGGATACTCTTTATAGCCTGCATGGCTTTTGTGTTAGCCTCAAGATGTTTGCTATTAATAAAATATGAATTCTTAATAGTGGCAAAATAGACATGAATCCCTAGGGTTTTTAGGTATATGGACATCTTAACTTTTCAAGTTTGGATGTTAAGACTGCCAAACATGGGAGGTGTCATGAAATTCATATGTGTGTGCAAACAAATATTATGATTAGCTAAAATGAGAATCTTTAACTCTAGGTTGTTAGACCCAAATCAAGAGTACCAAGCTCTATACTAATTGTAAGACACCTAGAGGGGGGTGAATAGGTGACAAGCTTAATTAAATGCAAAACTAATGCAAAATTAAAACTAATTGCTAAAATTATTATGCAAACACACAAAGTATAACCAAAGAGTGTAGCCAAATTCTTAGTGAAGGACTCTGGACTGTCTCCTCAAGATTCCTTTAGATTAAGAGTTGAGGTGCCACTATGGTTCTCTTGGTTGAATACAAGTGTGAGCAAACAAACAACCCAATAATATATATCAATTTAGCACAAGGGAAAGCATGTAAGAGATGCAAACAATAATAGCATGCAAGATATAAAACACAAGTGAGAGAGAGATAAGCAATCGCAAACACGGGAGAATTGTTTCGAGATTCGAGCACACTTGCTCTACGTCCTCGCCTTCAACTCCATGAAGGATTTTCACTATAATAATCCCGCAAGATCACTCGGTGTCGCAGCACCTACAATGAGCTTTCTCAAGAATTCTTAGACATGCAAGCCCCTCACTTGTTCCCACAAGAATAACACACGCAAGCACATTAGCTTGCTGAGGCTGCACCTCTTACAACTCCTTTAACCACAAGTTGGAACACTTGGTGATCACTTCACTTGATCACCATAAAACACTTTTCACCAAGGTCACAACCTCTATAACTCCTCACAATACAAGAATGAAAACTTGTAATCACTTCTCCTGAACACAAAAATAACTCTCACAACAAAGATCCCTAGAGGATAAGTATAGCAATGAAAAGCTCAAGTTTGTGTGAGAAAAATAAGATAGAGTTGTGTTGGAAAACTCAAGAAAATCTCTTTGAAATTACTCTTTAAAGACTCTCCTTTTGATATGGAAATTTTAGCCCAAAACATGTGGAGAAAAACTCTAAGAAAGATAGAAAAAACTGGCTCTAAAACTTCTCCAAAATCTTGTATAAAATTAGCCAAAATAGGCCCTTTTTATAGAATTACAGCCTTGGGGTAAATCTCCAGGCCAGATGACTTGTCGGTCGACCGGCCAATGGTCATATTTATGACCATTGGGGTTGCCGGTTGATTGAAACGGGAAATTGTATTGTAAATAGTTTAGAAAATCTTAGTCTCGTTTCAAGGTAACCGTGTAGAAAGGGCTAGACGGGTCGATCCATAGGGAAGGATACGATGGAAGCATTTCGAAACGATCTTCTCTGTAATTCACTTGGAAAAGAAAAGGAGAGATGGATTAGATTTGATTAAGCAAAAGAAATATAGTTTACTAATCATCTACCACAACCCAAAGCATTAGTTTCAAATAATGAACATCATATTGAATGAAGAAGTACCCATCCTAGGCTATTAATTGAGAATCAAGTAAGATGAATAATAATGTTGGAACCCTAACTAGTGTGCACTAATAAAGATAAAATATTCATTCATCCTAATTTCAAAGTATAGCTTAAGAGAAGTTTCTTAAAATTATGCTATCATGGTTTTTAAGTATGAATTATGACGAATCATTTAAAAAGTGCAACCTAAATTAAGTAAACCTAATCATCGATTCATCTTCAAGAAAACCAATTTTAATCCTAGGGTTTCTAGCAATAATAGATATCAATCAATTCATCTTTTAACTAAACTAGAGTTGATCGAGAGATTAGCAAACTATAGTTTTAATTAGTTATTCATTTTTTTTATTTTGTTATTTTCAATTTTTATGTTGAATAAGAAAAATTGCATGAAAACAAAAAGAAGAAAACAAAATAATTAATCTAAGTAGACAAACTGAATTGCATTACAAAGAAGAATGAATAACCTTTTTATTGGATGTCACTGACCAATTTACAAAGCTCCTCTCCTTCTTCAAAATATTCTTCTTCAAATAACGAAAGCGAAAAATACAAGAAATTTCGTAAAGAGAAAAAGATCTAAAGAAAAACCCTAACTTCAATCACTGGATCCCCCTCTCTGTTGCTCTGCAGGGGTATTTATAGGAGATATAGGAAGTAGAGTCCCAATACAACTCTTCCACGAAAACACGTAGCCAATCTTATCCAAATGGTCGTGGAAACGCGGCTATAGCCGTGTTTCTGCGGCAATAGCGTGGCCAATGGACACGCGCTTTCTTGCGTGGTGTCCTCTGGTCCGTTCATCTGAGCTCCTCCTTCTGGATTCTGTATTCAAACCTTCTATCTTGAGAACTCGGGATAACTTGGGAAGCAAGTTATCACAAATCCAAATTTATAAAAGGATTTGTTTTTTATCTTTAAGCTTTCCTCCCCTTTTATCTTTATCCTTGTATTGCAAGCCACCAGGTTTAAGTCCATCTCTGTTTTAGGATAATGATCCATCTTATCCTTTTCCTTCTCATTTTAGCAATTAGGAGTTCTAATTTTATCCTTCCTCTTCCTCCCCTAGATTTTAAATTAATTTAAAATTCAAGTATAGATTAGGTTAGATAAGATAGAAGCTTCTAAATTACTACAATTAATTATGCATGTGGGCTTGTGGGATTCTTGGGCTTTTGGGCTTCACTTGTACTTTATTTTTTAAATTTTTTAATTACTCAAGGCCTGCACACATTAAACAATAAAACATTAGTAACAGTGCTTAATAAAAGAATAAATAGGGAAATATGATGATAAATGTGATGATAAATATGCACTTTTTACTACCTATCACACCCCCACACTTATCTTTTTGCTCGTCCTCGAGTAAAAAAAAAAAAAAAAAGAAAATAAAAGAAAAACCAACCTATCCTAACTCACTTTCGTAGGAATCACGATTGCACTTAGCACGTGTAACAAGCTGTTAAACCTCTATGTTACCTCTAGAGGACGAGTGTTGTCTCGTGAGGGTTTCAGCGGATTACACCCACAAAACCCATAAAAGGAAAAAGTTAGTAATTTAATTAGTTTATTTATTTATTTATTTTTTTATTTTGAAAGAGAAAAGAAATATTTGAAATATATTTAAAAAAACTAAGTAATCTATAAGCTTTAGGATTATCATTTTTATTCATTCTTGAACTTAGTCTTTATACAATAATTTGTCATCAATTTTAGGTAAGGATTAAAATTGAATTTTTATATAGTCTCTTTCGTTACCCTAAGTCATGTGCATCCTTGTGAATCTTTACTAGGGATTCTTTAACTTGAACTCTCATGCCTCTTTATTATTATTATTATTTTCTCTCTCTTTTTTTAATATGTATAACTCATCTAATTTTCTTTTGTATAAGTATCAAGGCTTCTTGAGGCCCTCATACCTAACTAATTGACTATTGATGTGTTAGTACATATATAGATAATATTTCTTAGTTTTCTTAGGCTTTCTAATTCACCCATGTAGTGAGCCTAAGGTCGGTGGCTCCCAAACCGATCGGTTTTAGGGCACCGGGTGAGAAAACACACCACGGACTTAAGGACTTAAGTGAAATAGGCCATAAAACCAAGGTCTTAATTTATAAAATCACCTTTAGATGTTAATACTTATGCTTCTTGAGGCACATGTATCTAGCTTAATTAGTGAACTCTATTATATAATTTTCATTTCTTTTTTTATTTTATTCTTTATAAGGACAAGAGTCTTTGTCTTAGAATCCTAGACGTGAAAGTGTATTAGGTTAGAATCCTAGACGTGAAAGTGTATTAGGAATGTGCATTTTATTAAGGTAAAAATCAAGACTAATTAATTGCTTAATTTTTCCTCCTATACCTAAAAAAATCCAACAATTTATTTTATTTTGACCAAGTTTTTAGAAATCCTGATCATGATTTTCCTAATTCTTAAGATTAACTTCGATTTCTTTCAAAAGATAAGTCAAAATATTGTCTCCTTTGTCAACTATATATATATATTGTTTATTATTATTATTTTTATATGTTTTTTATATTATATTTTTTTTATTTATAAGGTATAAGGTTAGTATCCCCCCATTTATTTATAAGGTATAAGGTTAGTACACTCCCTGACACTTATCTCATGCATTGTCCCCAATGTATGCATGTATGTATAAATGCATGAATTGAGCAGGCAGAGAGGTAGAGTTACCGATACATTGGGTCAAAAAGACCCATGGCTGCATTTGCTTCTAGTACTGATTCTAAAAATGGTTTCAGACGTTGACCGTTTACCTTGAATACATTTCTATTTTTAGGGTCGTATATCTCTATGGCTCCATGTGGAAACACAGTCTTAATAATGAAAGGCCATGTCTATCTTGATTTTAACTTTCCGGAAAAGAGGTCAAGTCTAGAGTTATAGAGTAAGACTTTTATCCTTGAATAAAAGTTTTTCTCGTGATGAACTTATCATGAAAAACCTTAACCCTATCTTTCATAATTTTCGCATTTTCATACGCCTCGTTCCTTAACTCCTCAAGTTCAGAAATTTACAATTTTCGAAGTTCACCGGCCTTATCGAGATCAAAATTCAGCTGCTTAATTGCCCATAAGGCTCGGTGCTCTATCTCAAAAGGAAGGTGGCAAGCCTTTCCAAAGACTAGTCTATAAGAAGACATTCTTAGAATCATTTTAAAGGCGGTCATATATGCCTATAAGGCATCTACTAATTTGGTGGAACAATCCTTCCTATTTTGATTCACAGTTTTCTACAAGATAAGCTTAACTTGCCTAATTGAAACTTCTGTCTGCCCACTAGTTTGAGGATGGTAAGGTGTAAATAACTTGTGTGTTATGGCATATTTTCGCATAAGAGCTTCAAAAGTTCTATTGCAAAAATGTGTACCATTATCACTAATTATGGCACGAGGGTTCCAAAGCGTGAGAAGATGTTTTCTTTCAAGAATTTGACAACAACTTTATTGTCATTTGTCTTGCAAGGGATGGCTTCAACCATTTGGATACGTAATCTACAGCCAACAAGATGTATTGGTGCCCAAATGAATTAGGGATGGGACCCATAAAATCAATGCCCCAAACATCAAAGAGTTCTACTTCTAAAATTTGATTTAGAGGCATCATATTACGTTTAGAAATCCTTCCTATCATTTGACATCTTGTGCAAGTTTTGCAAAAGTCAAATGCGTCTTTAAACAAAGTGGGCCAATAGAAGCCACTCTGTAGTACCTTTTCGGCAGTTTTGCGGGGACCGAAGTGTCCACTGCAAGCAAATTCGTGACAAAAGGTTAGAATTCTTCTAGTTTCCTCTTCGGGAACACGTCTCCTAATTATTTGATCGCTACAATATTTGAAGAGGTAAGGGTCCTCCCACTTGAAATACCGGACTTGAGACAAGAACGGGTATCTATCCTGTTTTGACCAACTAGATGGTGTTTGATTTGTGACTAAGCAATTAACTATGTCAGCAAACCATGGTTCCGTAGAGATGGCTAAAAGTTGTTCGTCGGAAAAATTATCGTTAATGGGCAGTTCGACGGAAGGTGCATTTGGCACACGAGAGAGATGGTCTGTGACGACATTTTCGTCACCTTTTTATCTCAAATTTTGAGATCAAATTCTTGAAGGAGGAGGATCCAACGAATGAGTCGGGCCTTCACATCCTTTTTGAGCATTAGGTATCGAAGTGCAGAATGGTCGGTGACTATCGTGGTTTTGGTCCTAAGTAGGTATGGGCAAAATTTCTCCAAAGAGAACACTACTGCCAAGAATTCTTTCTCGGTTGTAGTATAGTTCACTTGGGCATCATTGAGTGTCCTACTTGAATAATAGATCACATGTTGCTTATTATCTTTGCATTGTCCTAAAACACCGCCTATCGCAAAATCGGAGGCATCACACATGATCTCAAAGGGTTTGGACCAGTCCGGAGGTGAGATGATTGGTGCAGAGATAAGTTCCAATTTTAGCTTCTCCAATACGCCACTACATTTGTCATCAAAGATGAAGGGCACGTCTTTGGCCAAAAGATTTGTAAGGGGTCTAGCAATTTTGCTAAAATCCCTAACGAACCTACGGTAAAACCCGGCGTGTCCTAAGAAAGAACGAATATCTTTCACGCATCGTGAAATTGAGAGTTTGAATATGATTTCCACTTTAGCCTTATCCACTTTGATCCCTTCCTAGATACCTCATGACCTAGGACAATCCCATGCTGTACCATAAAGTGTCACTTTTCCCAATTTAGGGTCAAGTTCTTTTCGGTGCACTTTTTTAGCACAAGCTCTAAGTGATGTAGACATTGGTCAAATGAATTTCCATAGACGGAGAAGTCATCCAAGAAGATCTCCAAGAAGTGCTCGACCATGTCAGAGAAAAGGCTTAACATGCAACGTTGGAATGTGGCGGGGGTACATAGGCCGAAAGGCATTCGGCGATAGGCGAACGTCCCAAATGGATATGTGAACGTTGTCTTTTCTTGGTCCTCTGGGGCTATTGGGATTTGATTATACCCCGAGTAACCGTCCAAGAAATAGTAATACTCATGGCCCGCTAATCGTTCCAGCATTTGGTCGATAAATGGGAAGGGGAAATGGTCTTTTCTAATAGCGGCGTTCAACTTGCGATAGTCTATACATATTCGAATCTTGGTAGGTAGTCGTGTTTGCACTAACTCTTGCTTGTCGTTTTCCACCACAGTAAAAGTAGACTTCTTAGGGACCACGTGCACTGGGCTGACCCATTGGCTATCGAAAATGGGATAAATGGTCCCATTATCCAACAGTTTCATTATTTCGCCTTGTACAGCCTATTGCATGAGTGGGTTTAGCCTACGCTGTGGGTCCCTCTTCGGTTTAACCCCTTCATTTAGATAGATTCTATGCTGGACTAATTTAGGGCTTAGTCCCTTGATATCAGCCATAGTCTAACCAATGGCTTCCCTATGTCTCCTAAGGGTTGCCAATAGGTCTTCTTCTTGGCTATTAGTCAAACTGGAGGCAATTATGACTGGTAACGTCTCTTGTTCACCAAGGTAGGCGTACTTAAGATGTTTAGGCAAGGTCTTTAACTCTAAGGAAGGAGGTGGCTCGATGGGTGGAGGTGTTAAGCTTAAATTCTCCATCTCTATAGGACTTGCTGCCCACTCAATCTCGTCAAGGTTGAGATCACTAGATTCTAACTCTTCTTCATCCTTTGATTCTAGTGTGATCTCCTCTTTGTGCTCACTAGTCATATTTTCAATGAGGTGACCTCAAAGGGTTGCTCATTTATGTCATATGGGGGTTTACCTAAGTTGAAAACATTGACTTCCTTGATCATGTCTCCAAAAGTCAATCTCATGGATCCGTTTCTATAATTTATGATTGCATTAGCAGTTGCTAGGAAAGGACGTCCTAAGATGATGGGAGTTTGGGACCTAGGATTAGACACAGGTTGAGTCTCTAAAACAATAAAATCGATTGGGTAAATGAATTCTTCGACACGTATAAGGACATCTTTGATCTCTCCCTTTGGAATTTTAATTGATCGATCAGCTAATTGGATCGTAACTTGAGTTGGGTTGAGTTCGCCTAAGCCAAGTTGCTGATATACAGAGAAGGGAAGCAAATTAATGCATGCTCCTAAATCGAGGAGTGCTCTACTAATTTCAGCTTGACCTATTGTGCAAGAAATGGTGGGCCAACCAGAGTCTTTGTACTTGACTGGGATCTGGTTGGACAATAGCTCACTAATGTTAGTGGCTAGAAAAACCTTCTTAGGAACATTTGTCTTTCTTTTCTTGGTGCACATGTCCTTAAGGAATTTGGCATAACTAGGGACCTGTTGGATTGCATCAAGAAGTGGTATATTAAGCCTAACTTGATTAAAGACCTCGAGCAGTTTCTCCATATGTGCATTATTATTACTCCTAATCTATTTGGAAAGGGGGCTATAGGTTGGTGTACTTGTTTTGATGATTTATCAACTTCAGTTTCTTTGGTGTTTTGTGGAGATGGAGTGGAACTAGATGGAATGGACAATTGAGCTGGGTCCTGTGGCATGGATACTTGATTATCAACTTGTTTCCCTGATCTCAATGTATGAACCAAGTTACACTGGTTTGGGTCTTGAGCCTCATTGGCTTGCCTAAGATTCCTAGGGTTTGGCAATGGTTGACTTGATAGAGTTCCCTTTTGTCTTTCTTGTTGATTCAGTAGCATCTCTATCCTAGTCAAGACTTGACCTAGTGTGTCTTGGCTCTTAACTAGAGTGTCCACCTTTCTTTCCATATTGGAGATTCTTGTTTCCATATGTGAATTTTGAAAAGAAGGTGGAGGATTTTGGTTGGGATAATTTTGTTGATAAGGAGATTGTTGAAAATTGTTGGAGAATTTGGGCCTTGTTTGATCATTGTTGTTTGGGCCCCATGAGAAATTTGGATGATTTCTCCAAGCGGGATTATAGGTGGCTGAATATGGATTGTTAGTGGGCCTTGTGAAGGTTGCACTCATATGCTCGGGCAAAGTTTGATGAGCTATAAAGACTGGATATTTCTCGAACACATGGTTCATGGCTTGACAATAAGTATAGCCCGCTGAAGGTGTTGGGCTGACTTGGTTCACTGAGACTGGTTTTTAGTTTCAAGAGCTTCTAGTCTTCGCATCACAACAGCTAGTTTAGCTTCAGTAGCTATGTTAGCCTCAATGGAATGGACACCTCCTTTAGAAGAGGAAGGGTCATTAGTCCTAAATTTTTTCGGAGTTGGTTCCATTGGATGGTATTATCAGCTAATTCTTCATGTAATTACCATCCTTCGTCTTCGTTCTTTTTCAAAAATTCTCCTTGGCACATGGATTCTAATAGAGTTTTTTTTGAAATTCTAATCCATCATAAAGAGCTTAGAAAAGTCACCATTTCTCTATCCCATGGTGAAGGCATTGATCAAGGAGGTCCTTAAAACGTTCGAAGTACTTCCAAAAAGGTTCATTGGCTGTTTGTTTAAATTACAAGATGCTTTTCCTAATTAGTGCAGTCTTGTGAATAGGATAAAACTTCTTTAAGAAGGCTTTGACGAAATTATCCCATGAGGATATGAAACCGGCCTCTAGACTGTAGAGCCATTTCTTTGCTAAGTCTTTCAAAGAGAATGGGACAAATCGTAATTTAATGGCATCTACTCCTAAGCTGGGTATTTTTATCATTAGACATACTTCTTCAAATTCCCTTATGAAAAGTATGCATCCTCGGATTCAGATCCATGAAATTTAGGAAGAGTGTTGATGTATTGTGATTTGAGCTCAAATTGGTCAAAACCTTCATCGGGAAACTGAATGCAAGATGGAAGAGAGGTCATAATAGGATAGAACCTATCTTGCAGTGATGGTGGTTGTGCCATGTGTGAGTCGGATTTTTGTTCGGGTGGTGAACTGGTCCTAATTAGTCAAGATGTGAATGGGTCTCTCGACCAAGCTGACATGCACAGTTAACAAACAAGTTTACCCAATCAATCAAGAAAAGGAAAAAATAATCAAAAATCTTATTCTAGGGTAAGCCTGGACCTAAATGACTCCTAACTTTGACTGTCTTTAGGAGGTATATGTTGGCCCAGAGGCCTTCCACTCTAGTTTTGATGATGATTAATTCATGTAGTTATGTTTACTAATAATCTTGTGATTTTAGTTTCAGATCATTTAGCAAGATATTAGTTGGTGATTGCTTGAACAAGAGAAGGTTTGGAAGCTTTCACTTGGTGATTCCAGGGCCCGAGCATCAAGATCATACCTTGCCTAGCTCGTGGATCATGGAGTTTTGGATCGAGTCGACTTGAAGATGGAAGATCGTCAAGAAGACTTAAGTATCCTAGTTTTAGTTTAGTGTGTTTAGATCCATTTGTAAAGATTAGATAGTTGATATGCTCAAGTGCACAACACACACGTTTTATGTTTGGATATTGGTTTTTCGTTTTTGGCTTAACCAATATTTGTTTTCATGAATAGTTGATCAAAACATGTTTAATTGGTTTATGCATAGTAGTTTCATTCTATACATGCATGCTTAACTTTTAAACAAACTTATTTTGACTTTCCTATTCATGTATTGAAAAATCCAAGTTTGATAAAATACATGTTTTGATTTTTGATAAAAATGATAAAACACAAAAATAGTTCAAATTGCTTGATATTTGAGTTGACATTTTTATCACATGTTTATATATCAATGCAAAATGTTAAAACTATTTTTGGGGATTTTTATATATTTTGTAAGATTTATTAAAATATTTTTAACATGATTTTCTGCCCAAAAATTGGCTGCCAGGTTTTGGCGGTCGACCAGGCAGGTCGACCGTAAGCCAGAGACGGTCGACCGGTCGGTCGACCGACGTGCACAGGTCTGTGCACGTCTGGCCAGGCAATGGGACGGTCGACCGGGCGGTCGACCGGACCAGAGAGCTTTGCTCTCTGTATCTGGGCGGTCGACCGGGTTTCCCCAACGGTCATATTTATGACCGTTGGCGGTCGACCGGGCGATCGACCGCAAGCCTGTCAGGCTGACAGATCAGCCTAACGGCTAGTTTCTTGGGGAGCCTATAAATACCCTATCTCTTTGGGGATTTTGACAAGACTTTTGACAAGAAAAATTCCTAGTTTTTTGAAGTGTTTTTACAAGCTTTAAAAAGTGTTTTTGGGCTTTAATCTTCCAATCTTATTTGTTTTAGGTTTTTGAAAAAATCAAAGAAAAGAGTATTTTGGGAGATTTGTGTTTGTTCTTCATTTCCATTATCTTCAAGAGTTTTCCCAAGATTATTTCTTTGAGTTTTTGTTTTCCAAACACCTAGTTTTCCACACTTGAGCTTATCATCTATCCTATTCTATAGGATCATTTTATTTGTGGGAAAAGAGAAAAGGTTTATGGTTGACATATACCACTTGTTGTAAAAACCCTTATTCTTGTTGGGTTGCTCCCTCTTTGGTAGAGGTTGAGAGTTGTGTTTGCTCCCTCTAGTGAGAGGTGAAGTTTGGTTGTTTGGCTACGGGCCTATCCCTATTCGGTAGAGGTGAATTGTGGTTGTATTGCCTCGGTGGCATTGTAAGGTTTAGAGAGGAGTTTGGTACTCCTTAGTGGATTAGAAATCCTTCTCGGTGAAGGCGGGGACGTAGAGCTAGGGGCACGAACCTCGAAACATATCATTGTGTTTGCGTTTGATACATTGTCTCTAAACCCTCTCTCTCTTTTATTTGTGCAAAGCATCATTCATTCATTCATATCTTATTGCTTGCATATGTTCCTTGCATTATTTCATATTGTTCATCTTTATATGCTTGACTTACTTGTGTGTGCCTCACTTATAGTTAACCACAAGAGCTTCATATAGCACCTCAACCCTTATCTAGGGGAATCAAGAGGAGTTAGTCCAGAGCCCTTCACGGAGAATTCGGCTACACTTATTGGTTGTATTAAGTGTGTTGCAAAATAGTTTTTAGCCTCCGCATTTAGTTTCTAGATTAGTACTATCACCTATTCACCCCCCGTCTAGGTGATTTCAATTGGTATCAGAGCCTACGCTCCTGATACTTAGGCTTAACATCCTAGGAGTGAGATCCTTGTTTGCTAATCTTGTTTGCATTTGCTTTTTTGCACACATATAGTTTATACCATGGACTTCATGACCCCACCTAGATTTGACCCTTCCAACATTCTTGTTTGGAAGACTAGGATGTCCATCTACCTACAAACCCTAGGCTTACATGTTTTTCTTGCCGCTACCAAGAAATGCTATCTTGGTAACCGCATTCATATAGGGGCCAATGCACTAGCCCTTGAGGCTATTAGAAGCACATTAAATAAAGAATATCTTATGCTTGCTTCTAACTTTGATTCCGCATTTGCAGTGTGGAATATGTTGACAACCACCACCACCTCCAAGCTTCAATTGCCGATCCAATCGGAGGATGAATCTAGTGGAGATGAATCCGAGCCACAACAATACTATATGGTCCAAGGGAATGACTCCCTTGAGGTACACTCGGAAACCCACTTAGATGATGATGATGATGCTAGTTCTTCTAATGATTATGTTGATGCCCATGCTTTAAATGAAGAACTTTCTATTTTGTGTGAAAATTGATAGAAAAATATAATGTTTTGAAAAAGAAAAGTCTAGGCCTCAATAATGATAATAAAAATTTGATTTTTAGACTTAACTATGTTTTGCAAGAGAAGGAGGAGATTTCTAATGAAAGGGATTCATTAAAATCTCAACTTGATCTCGCCTTAAAAGAAAATGAGTTTTTGAAAAATAAAAATGATTGTGAAAATGTTTTGAAGTTAAAGTTTTAACTTCAAAAATTGATTTTGTATTAAAAGAGATGTTGCTTTGAAAAATAAAATAATTTCTATTTCAAATAATTTAAATGTTTTTTAAAGAAAAATGAAGTTTTGGAAAATAAAATAGATTCACATGTTTGCCATGCTAGTGTAGGTTCACCTAGATCATCCCTTGCATGCTCCATTTCTTCTATAATTAAAATGATATAAATTTGTTGAAGAAGAATATGGATTGTTTGGGCTCCACTTTGAGCCAATGTGTGGTGAGCCATTCACGCTTGGAATCCTTGGTTCGAAAGAAACAAGTTCCATCTTTTTATGCACACCCTCCACGGCATACACATGCTCCTCACGGACACCATCATCACTTGTATGCTCATGTGTACACATGCACACATTATGGACGTAAGGGCCACCTTGCTAAATTTTGTTATGATAGAATACATGTTCAAATTTAGCAAAGAATTTTGTTTGGGCTAGAGAAGGGACTAACCCCCATGGACCCAAAAAGATATGGGTACCAAAGACCACCCCTCTTGATTATGATGTAGGTGTGGGCTCTCACATGATGTGAGAGTAGCGGTACCTTAGAGTGGATGCGTTCCGAGCTTCATGGAAATCATTTGGATGCATCACTTTCAAGGGACGTTTGGTGGGAGGACCACCTTATTTTGGAGACATGGAGAGTTGCCTCATAGGTTTTGGTAACGGTCTCTTACTCCTTATTTATTTATGCATGCTTTTCATGTTTATTGTTTATAAGCATGTTTTGATGTTTGTAGATTATTATGTTAATGCCATGTTTATTAGACCCTTGACATGCATGTATAGCATTTTAAGACACCCATGTTTAATATGGACTATTATTTTTGTGTTCTCACCATTGTTTAGCTATCATGTTTATCTTAACTCTAATAACATGTGAATTTATATAATAATCATGTTTATGTTTATCATGATGATTTATATCTTGTTTTTATGCTTCATGCGTTGATTACTTGTTTAAATGTTAGTTTTCATTAAGACTAGGTATATATTTGTGTATATAGTGGGCCACAAATAAATCTATATATGTTTGAGCTTGAATGCTTATTTAAACCCATTGATGTGCTAGTATAGTCTAGTTTTGATGATCCATGCACTTTAAACTTGTATTCCCATTTTTGAATTTGTTTTATGATTTCTTGTTTAACTTCATGTATATGTCCATTTTATCCAAACTATTGATTATACATATACATCCTTTTGAGTCACGTGCCTTCATGCATATATCTTAGTGGACTCGTTGTGTTTGGGTATGTATGTATACTTTAGATTGTATAAGACATACATATACCTTGAAGATTAAATAGTTTTTAATGAGTTTTTATGTTTAAGGAATATTGAGCTTAATTGAATACTTTCATGATCATGATCTTCACATTTTAATTATGCACTCATCCTACTTGTTTGCTCATGTTTTTTTTCATGAGTCCTATATGTGCTTTATTGACTTGAGTGTTGAATATCATGTGGATTTCATTTTTCATGAAAAATATTTTTGTTTTATTCCTTGCTTGAAGGATTTCGTACTAGTTAACAAGTTTTTCCATTTAACTAGTTCGTATTCTTCATTTTGGTAGAGTTTTTCAACATACTTCAATTTTTAAACCTATTTTTGAAAACCCCTACCTTCTAAGGGTGGTTGGATGGAAGATCATGCTCATGTATGCTTTATAGTGAAAATCATTTTAACTTGAACATGGTTGGGAGGCTAGGTTATATGAGATATACATTTGATATTATTGTTGTTTCAATTGGTATCATTGGATTCTTTCAATTGGTATCAATATTGACATTTTTGTATACTCATATATTTTTTTATATATGTATGCTTACATTTCGAAGAGTAACAATTTCGATTGGTATCTATTTTTCATACATATATATATTTTGTTTATGCTAAGCTTGAGTTTTAATGATCATCATGTTTCAATTGATTAGTTTTCAATTGTATTCTTAAACAAGCTTATGCATGTGTTTAGTTTGTATTCATATAGGGGGAGAAAATTCGATTTTCATATTTCAATTGGCATTTGTATTTCCACTCCCTTACTTTATGATAGAAAATAAAATTTTCAAATTGATTTCATATGTTTAAAAAGAAAAATACTCTTTTGATATCAAAATGTTTATTTGAATGATTTAAATTGAAATCTCAAAATTTTGTTTAAAGGAAATATTCAAAAGTTTTGATTTGTATTGCCTATATGCAAGGAGAGCTTAACATCTCTTCTACATATAGATTCATGATGAGTGTATCTTGTATTGAGGAGCTTGACAACTCTTCTTTATGTGGTTCACGTGTGTAGGGGGAGCTTCACATCTCCTCTTATGCATTGCATAGTGTACGTTATGTGAATTAGGGTTTGTCATCCCTCCTTCATGTAATGTATCTATGTAGAGAAGCTTCACATCTTCCTCTTCATGAATGTATATCGCATATATCATTTGTTGATTGATCTATGTTTCACTTTCAATTGGTATCAAGATGCACTACTTTGATATATTTTTAAATTGATATCTTAATTGATTGTAACCCCTTATTGATATTCTTTTTATTTTAGACAAAAAGGGGGAACATTGTTTTTATTGTTTTTGACCCCTTGTTGATTCTTTGTTTCGAACAAAAAGGGGGAGAAAAATTTATTGTTTTGCTTTTGCTTTTACCCCTTTATTGATGATTGATAAAAAGGGGAGAAAGATGTGGAGAAAGATTTTGAATTTGAGTTTTATATGCATATTTATGTGTTGCATATATTAAGTTTAATTGGTATCTAGAACATGTTTTATTGTTTTATGCATGTTTATGCATACATGTTTATGAGCTTTCATTGCATATTCTTATTATTTTTTTTGCTATGCATGAGTTAAGGGGGAGCTTTTTGAAGCTTAACTTTAATCCATGCATATATAACTCCATGAGTTTTGTCATCATCAAAAAGGGGAAGATTGTTGGCCTAGAGGCCTTCCACTCTAGTTTTGATGATGATTAACTCATGTAGTTATGTTTACTAATAATCTTGTGATTTTAGTTTCAGATCATTTAGCAAGATATTAGTTAGTGATTGCTTCAACAAGAGAAGGTTTTAGAAGCTTTCACTTGGTGATTCCAGGGCCCGAGCATCAAGATCATACCTTGCATAGCTCGTGGATCACGGAGTTTTGGATCGAGTCGACTTAAAAATGGAAGATCATCAAGAAGACTTAGGTATCCTAGTTTTAGTTTAGTGTGTTTATATCCATTTGTAAAGATTAGATAGTTAATATGCTCAAGTGCACAACACACACGTTTTATGTTTGAATATTGGTTTTTCATTTTTGGCTTAACCAATATTTGTTTTCATGAATAGTTGATCAAAATAAGTTTAATTGGTTTATGTATAGTAGTTTCATTCTATACATGCATGCTTAACTTTTAAACAAACTTATTTTGACTTTCCTATTCATGTATTGAAAATCCAAGTTTGATAAATACATGTTTTGGTTTTTGATAAAAATGATAAAACACAAAAATAGTTCAAATTGCTTGATATTTGAGTTGACATTTTTATCACATGTTTATATATCAATGCAAATGTTAAAACTATTTTTGGGAATTTTTATATATTTTGCAAGATTTATTAAAATATTTTTAACATGATTTTCTGACCCAGAAATTGGCTGCAAGGCTTTGGCGGTCGACCGGGCAGGTCGACCGTAAGCCAGAGACGGTCGACCGGTCGGTCGACCGACTTGCACAGGTCTGTGCACGTCTGGCCAGGCAATGGGACGGTCGACCGGGCGGTTGACCGGACCAGAGAGCTTTGCTCTCTGTATCTGGGCGGTCGACTGGGTTTCCCCAACGGTCATATTTATGACCGTTGGCGGTCGACCGGGCGGTCGACCGTAAGCCTGTTAGGCTGACAGATCAGCCTAACGGCTAGTTTCTTGGGGAGCCTATAAATGCCCCATCTCTTTGGGGATTTTGACAAGACTTTTGACAAGAAAAATTCCTAGTTTTCTGAAGTGTTTTTACAAGTTTTAAAAAGTGTTTTTGGGCTTTAATCTTCCAATCTTATTTGTTTTAGGTTTTTGGAAAAATCAAAGAAAAGAGTGTTTTGGGAGATTTGTGTTTGTTCTTCATTTCCATTATCTTTAAGAGTTTCCCAAGATTATTTCTTTGAGTTTTTGTTTTCCAAACACCTAGTTTTCTACACTTGAGCTTATCATCTATCCTATTCTATAGGATCATTTTATTTGTGGGAAAAGAGAAAAGGTTTGTGGTTGAGATATACCACTTGTTGTAAAAACCCTTATTCTTGTTGGGTTGCTCCCTCTTTGGTAGAGGTTGAGAGTTGTGTTTGCTCCCTCTAGTGAGAGGTGGAGTTTGGTTGTTTGACTACGGGCCTATCCCTCTTCGATAGAGGTGAATTGTGGTTGTATTGCCTCGGTGGCATTGTAAGGTTAAGAAAGAGTTCGTTACTCCTTAGTGGATTAGAAATCCTTCTCGGTGAAGGCGGGGACGTAGAGCTAGGGGCTCGAACCTCGGAACATATCATTGTGTTTGCGTTTGATCCATTGTCTCTAAACCCTCTCTTTCTTTTATTTGTGCAAAGCATCATTCATTCATTCATATCTTATTGCTTGCATTTGTGCCTTGCATTATTTCATATTGTTCATCTTTATATGCTTGACTTGCTTGTGTGTGCCTCAGTTATACTTAACCACAAGAGCTTCATATAGCACCTCAACCCTTATCTAGGGGAATCAAGAGGAGTTAGTCCAGAGCCCTTCACGGGGAATTCGGCTACACTTGTTGGTTGTATTAAGTGTGTTGCAAAATAGTTTTTAGCTTCCGCATTTAGTTTCTAGATTAGCACTATCACCTATTCACCTCCCCCTCTAGGTGATTTCAGTATATTGCTGACCTTAACCATAAGTTAATCGGCCAGGTAGGTGGCAAGATCGGTGGGAGGTTACCCATCAAAGACGTTCCTTAATTAAGTAACCACCAATCTTCGGGCTTTCGGCCCTTAATCCCCTTCCTAGGCACCGATTTGGTGAGAGTTAATTTCGAACAACTTCCTCCTTCAGCCAATCTCCTAATGAGTCCAAGTTAACCTAAGGCTAACGTTTAGTCAATTTTTATTTTAGGGTTAGGGTTGTGATTGCGACGGAGATGATTTGTGGGCCAAGGAAGGGTGATGAAATCCCACCTTATCTTGTTTATGGGTTTTGCCCTTAAAGTGATTTAGTGCACGCGTAAAGCAGTAGACAAGTATTCACTCAAAAGCAGTAAATCAGCCATGGGTGCTTCCTAGTCTGTATGCAATGCGAACGTACCTTGTTGACAGCACTCTTCAACAGAAATTAAGAAATTTAAAGAGACACGTGCCTATGATGCAAGAGTATAAAAATTTTTTATTAGTCAACTACTAGGTTACTGTTAATTAGTTAGCAGTATGCAGGGTGATCACAGAGAAAACTTATCAAAGCAGTAAACAGAAAATTGCAGTTTGTAGCAACCTGCAAAAATTGAGTTAATAGTTCCCTACTACAGCCGCGAAAACGCGGCTATTGCCGCGTTTGCGCGGCTAAATAGTAGCCTCTGTTGCTCTGCCTTCTAGGGTAGAGGCACAGAGTTGCTATATATCCTTAGCTGCTGTTATAGCTCTTGTTCTCTGATCCTGCAAACAGAAAGAGAAAGAAGAATTAGTTTTTTAGAATATCATGTCGTTCCCTCCCGGCAATGGTGCCAAAATTTTGATTGAAACGGGAAATTGTATTGTAAATAGTTTAGAAAATCTTAGTCTCGTTTCAAGGTAACCGTGTAGTAAGGGCTAGACGGGTCGATCCACAGGGAAGGATGCGATGGACGCGTTTTGAAACGATCTTCTCTGTAATTCACTTGAAAAAGAAAAAGAGAGATGGATTAGATTGGATTAAGCAAAAGAAATATAGTTTACTAATCACCTACCACAACCCAAAGAATTTGTTTCAAAGAATGAACATCATATTGAATGAAGAAGTATCCATCTTAGGCTATTAATTGAGAATCAAGTAAGATGAATAATAATGTTGAAACCCTAACTAGTGTGCACTAATAAAAATTAAACATTCATTCATCCTAATTTCAAAGTATAGCATAAGAGAAGTTTCTTAAAATTATGCTATCAAGGTTTTTAAATATGAATTATGACGAATCATTTAAAAAGTGCAACCTGAATTAAGTAAACTTAATCATCGATTCATCTTCAAGAAAATCAATTTTAATCCTAGGGTTTCTAACAATAATAAATATCAATCAATTCCTCTTTTAACTAAATTAGGGTTGATCGAGAGATTAGCAAACTATGGTTTTAATTAGTTATTCATTTTTTTTATTTTGTTATTTTCAATTTTTATGTTGAATAAGAAAAATTGCATGAAAACGAAAAGAAGAAAACAAAATAATTAATCTAAGTAGACAAACTGAATTGAATTGCAAAGAAGAATGGATAACCTTTTATTAGATGTCATTGACCAATTTACAAAGCTCCTCTCCTTCTTCAAAATATTCTTCTTCAAATTACAAAAGCGAAAAATACAAGAAATTTCGTAAAGAATCTAAAGAAAAACCCTAACTTCAGTCGCTGGATCCCCCTTTCTGTTGCTCTGCAGGGGTATTTATAGGAGATATAGGAAGTAGAGTCCCAGTACAACTCTGCCACGAAAACACGTAGCCAGTCTTATCCAAATGGCCGCGAAAACGCGGCTATAGCTGCGTTTTCGCGGCAATAGCATGGCCAATGGCCCCGCACTTTCTTGCGTGACCTCCTCTAGTCCGTTCATCTGGGCTCCTCTTTCTGGATTCTATATTCAAACCTTCTATCTTGAGAACTCGGGATAACTTGGGAAGCAAGTTATCACAAATCCAAATTTATAAAAGGATTTGTTCTTTATCTTTAAGCTTTCCTCCCCTTTTATCTTTATCCTTGTATTGCAAGCCAACAGGTTTCAGTCCATTTCTGTTTAAGGATTATGATCCATCTTATCCTTTTCCTTCTCGTTTTAGCAATTAGGAGTTTTAATTTTATCCTTCCTCTTCCTCTCCTAGATTTTAAATTAATTTAAAATCCAAGTTTAGATTAGGTTAGATAAGATAGAAGCTTCTAAATTACTACAATTAATTATGCATGTAGGCTTGTGGGATTCTTGGGCTTTTGGGCTTCACTTGTATTTTATTTTTTATTTTTTAATTACTCAAGGCCTGCACACATTAAACAATAAAATATTAGTAGCAGTGCTTAATAAAATAATAAATAGGGAAATATGATGGTAAATGTGATGATAAATATGCACTTTTTACTACCTATCATCGGTCGACCAGGCGATCGATCGCACCGAGGTCAATGACCTATCGGTCAACCAAGGCAAGAACTACAGAGCACTGCCTTCTAGCCGGTCGCCGCTTGGTCGACTGGGCCAGATCCAGAGAGTAAACTCTCTGGATCGGTCAACCGCCTGGTCGACCGGCCCTCAAGCCAGGCCTTGTGCACGTTTTTGTACACATCGGTCGATCGTTCGTCAACCGACTTCTTGTTCGATCGACTGGTCTGTCCACCGCCTGAAGGCCAGGTCAGGGATTATTAGGGATAAAACTTGGTCTTATAAAATCTTATAAAATCTCATAAAATCACATAAAATATACAAAAATAGGTTCATGAATATATTTTTGAAGAAAAAATATGTGTGACCAAAATTTAACACATATTACAAACTATTTGAACCATTTTTGTGATATAGAAATTAAGCTTTAAACAAAAATCATTATTTTTTAAAATCAAACTTTTAAATGAAAAACCAATTTTTTCAAAACTTGTTTAAATATAAAAACAAGATTAAACTGATTTGAAGCATAGTGTGTGTGGATATGATCCAATACACATATAAAATAAAATATCTATGTTTTTGACAATAAGCTCTAAAATAAGTTTTGATAAATACAAAACTTAAACACATGATATAGAAACATCAAAAAAGTTTTTTTAAATATTTAAACCAACAATGTGTATGGATGAAATTCGAAACACATATAAAACATGTAAACTTGTTTTGATGAACTCTATTCATGAAACATAAAGATTTCTTCTTTGAAGCTCAAAATCAAAATGGTATTTTCTAAAATTATAATTATTCTTATGAAAACACTATATAATTTTTTTTGTTGTGTGCGTGTATGAGCTTGAGCAATCCACAACTAATCTATCTTTACATTTTATCTAAAAATAAAAATCTTAACACTTACAAACACTAGACTCAATTCTTGAAAATCTTCTCTCGAAAATCTTCTTCTCCATCTTGACTTGGTTCAAACGTTGATCCAAAGAGCTAGACACTTTTTGAGTACTTGATGCGATCTTTGAAGCGCGAGCTCTTGAATCAACACGTGCTAGCTTCAAAATTTGACTTCGAATCTTTTATTGAAGCTAAACACCGACAAATATCTTGATCAAATATCTGAAACTACATAAATACAAGATTATTTGTACTTTAATGACATGAGTTAATCATCATGAAAACTAGAGTGATGGGCCTTTGGGCCAACAACATATTCTTCGTTGACCTGACTCATGACAAGCAGTAAGTCGTAGCTGATTAGTCTCTTAATAGCATAATTTTTACCACATCTTCAAATTTATTTAATATTAAATTCTACGAATAATATCTCTCTTGTATGTTTCTAGGTCCATAACATGAAATGAAGAAGAAGACCCAAAATCACCATTTAATTGGTGATTAAAAGCCTACAAATATAGCCATTGATTTTGGATTGCTGTTTCAAAACCAGGGGCCCAAAATCAGAAACCAGGATATGCAGCCGATAGGGGGACAAGCGGGCAGCGCCGAGCGCCGGCCAGATACAGCCGCGAAAAACGCGGCTTTGGCCGCGTTTCCGTGGCTCTGGTGTGGAGCCGCGCACCAAGATTTGACGCGCAACTCCATACCTGTACCCTGGTACCCAGTTTTGCCTATAAATACCCTAGGATTTCCAAAGCATAAAGAGAAGAAGTTTTGGAGGAGTTTTAGTGTAGTTTTAGGGTAGTTTTCTTCTTGTTGTAGTTGGGTAGTTTAGGTTAGTTGTTCTTCTTCTTTCTTTTTTGTATTTTTCATTTCTTATAGATCTTGTAATAGGAGAGAGTGGTACATGGTTGGGAAGAAAGAGTTCTTGTAATAGAAGGTGACACTCTATGAAAGGTTCTCTCTTTATCTCTCTTTGTTTTCTTCTCTTTAACTCCTTTTACATGTTTAGCTAATTTTCTCTTATGGCAACTAACTACTAACCACTAACTTGCTTACTTCTTACTTGATAATCCACATGAATTTTATAGCCTCTACTTGGCCTTGTTCTTGCAAGAGCCATTGATGGCTCATGATGATGGATTCTAACACTCTAACATTCTAAATCTCTAACAAGTTAATATTACTTTACTCCATGCTTACTCTTATTTAGTTTGATGGTTTGAGTGTAGCTTGCGCTTGTTTTGTTGAGTTTGAATGTGAAAGTTATCGTATGGGTCTTACTTTGAAACGCTCTTGAACCAAGCATTAGTGATGGCCACCGATACATGTGAGGCAACTATCATTAAGAGGTTAGCATGGTTAGTAGATCCATTAGTAGTTAGTAGCCATGGGTTTTCTTTCTTTTTTACATTGTTCTAGAAATATATCAAAAATCACTTTTTTGTTTTCACCGTACTTCAATTTTCATTCTTTGTTTTCTTTTCTTTTCATTCTTTTAAATATTGAAGAATACTTAACATACACGTGAACATACCGTGTAAGCTTTTATCGCCTCACGTCCCTATGGATTCGACCCGTTTAGCCTCTTTGCTATAACGGAAGTATCGAGGAAGCCAAAGCACATGCACTTTAAATATTGATTTCAAAACATACACCTTTTGTGCGTTTTTCCCCCGATCAAATTTTGGCGCCGTTGTCGGGGATGGGAACGGTTTGATTTCATATTTTTGTTAACTTTTCTTCTTTGTTTTTTTTGGTGTACAGGTCAAATTTTTAGCATTGCAGAAGTCCACACTTACCTTTGTGTGGTTGGGTAAATTTTATTATATTATTATATTATGCTGCTACTTTTTATTTATATTACCTGTGCACTATAATAACTTAAGAACTAAAATATAGAAATTGGTTACTTTAAAACGGTTTAGACATTTGCATCTAGGCACATGTCGATTTCAATTCTAATATACTGTATTTTGTTCTTGTGTTGTTGTGATCTTGATGGAAGTGTACATATTGCATTGCATATAGTTAGGACAAACACGTGGGTGATTTACTCTCTTTATGTCCATTCTTATCTATATTGCACACTTGCATGAATTGAATTTAAGGGCAAAACCCAATACAACATAAGGTGGGGAAGTCATTACCCTGCTTTAGCCTAAAAATCACCTCCCTACTCACACAACCCAAGCCTTAATAAAACTTGCTAGACGTTGGCCCCTAGGAACATCTCAGACTCATTTAGGAGATTGACTTAAGGGAAAAGTTGTTAGAAGTTGACTCTTGTCAAATCAGTGTCTAAGGTTGGGGATTGAGAGGCGAAACCTCGAAGAACAGTGGTTTGGCATAATTAGGCCCGTTGCTCTGGTACGGATACCTCCCACTGATCTTGCCCCTACCTGGCCGATTAACTTGTAGTGAGATTTCTACAAGGTAACCCCTGTGGACAGTCTAACCAATTAGGAGTCGTCTAAGTCTAAGTCAACCCTAGCATAGGCTTGTTTTATTTTTTGTTTGTTTGTTTGTTTGTTTATTTTTTGTAAATTGTGAAATGGATTTTAACAATAACAATTTTGTCAATCCTAATATGAATCCATATTTCACCCCGACGTCATTTGACTTGGATAACTTTAACCCGACTATGTACAATATGAACCAACCATATATGCCGAGTTGGAATCATCCGACTCAATATGACCCATATCTCCAATCCTATGACTATAATTTTCAAAATAATTTTTACTCTTCACAAAGTGCAAGGCAATTCACCCCCCCGAGTCAAATTTTCAACCACCTTGTCCACAATTTTCATTCCCCGATTTGGATCCATGTCCTCCTTTTCCTGTTCCACCAACCAAAGAAAAAATTAATTTGGAAAGGAGTATGGAAGCATGCTTGAGTCCCAACAACAAATTCAAAATTTGCTCAATTCATAATCCTTCCCAAATCAAACTCCATATGCTCCTTTTTTTGAACATCCAATTGAAGAAAAATCTGAGATAGAAAAGTGTTTGGAAGTCTGTTGTAAAATGGCGCAACAAATTCAAAATATGTTGGACTCATCATCTCAACCAAATTTTCAGGAGTCATGCTCATCTTTTCCAGTCACACCAATTCAAAATGAACAACCATCAGTCCCGGACTTAAGTATGGAACTCTTGCGTGAGTCTGAACAGCAATCACAACATCTAATGGACTCAAATTTTACCACATCCAAAATCAACTTTCATACTCACATTTTCAAGAAGAACCAATTGCAAAAAGTGTGGAAGACAAAATTCAGACTCAAAATTTTGTTACTCGGCCTATCAATAGGTTAGACTCCATAATGAGCGATTTGATCAATGAGAGCGAGGAAGTTTTTGTTGCCAACCTTGACCAATTCTTATATCCCTAACTCTACTGATTAGACCCATGAATCATGTTATTTTAGAAATCAAGATTCAATTTTAGAACGCACATTTGAACTTGACCAAACTCCAAGTTATGAAAGTTGCCTGGACATTCTGGCAAGTTATCCCTTTTCTGAAATTGAAATTAAACTTGAATGTGATCTCGAACCTCATGTGAGTAATTCTATTTCACTTTTTGATTCAATAATGACCCTGGTATCTTTACTAGATTTTTTCTATTCCGGAGTCAACATTAAATCCTGTACCAGTATACTGTGAAATTGAATCACTAATATCTATTGATCATACTTCATTGATGGGGAAAGTGTGTGAACATTAATTCTTTGGTTTGAACCCTATTTTGAACCAATTTTGACTCTCATTGTTGAATCTCGACTTGATCTGAGTCAAATTCCTGAGTCGGTATCAGTTTTTGTTCCTATTCCATTTGAGTCCAAATCAATCATTTCCCAAAATCGCACTTCATTGTTGGACAAGAATGTTGAAGAAAATGACTCAGTAATTATTTTTGAAAATTAGAAATTAGATGGGGGTAATTTTTTCAATAAGATCATACAGTTCTCCAACATTTTACAGGGTCGTATTAGGGAGGTCACTGGTGGGTTTCTACAAAATCCACAATTTTTGAATTGGGCCGCATTTTGTGGACCAATTAGACCACCACCGGAGCCACCATCATGAGGTATTTTTTCTTCGCTTTTCATTTATTTCATGCATATACACATTCACGATGCATTGAGGACAATGCATGAGATAAGTCTGGGGGAGGATTGACTAACATAGTTAGTTTTACATTTTCTTTCTTTTACACTTATTTTTCAAATTTTTTAAAAATTTTCTTTTGTATAAAAACTCTTTTCTTTTCTTTTTACAAAACTTTTTGACATAAGGGAAATAGTTTTGATTTATTTTAAAAAAAATTAAGATTATCTTAGAAATTAGGAAGACCTAAAATTATGAATTTTTAAACAAGTCAAAATAATAAACCTTGTTTAAAGTTTAGGATAAGGAAGCAAGATTGGAAAGATAATTTGATCTTGAATTTTTTGCCTTAGATTTATGCACTTCACACTTACACAATTTTTGGGATTGAAACAAAATGATGATAATAAAAATCACTTATTGAAGTTGGGTATTTATGCCTCAGGAAGCATTATTATTCATACCTAAAACGGTGGACAAAAACAAAATAATCTCTTTTAGTTTTGTGGTATTGTTTACTCGAGTTCTTAAGTCCGAGGGATGTTTTCTCATCTGGTACCCTAAAACTATCTGGTTGTCGAGTCACCGACTAAAGGCTCACTACCTGGGTAAATAAGAAACCTTAAGAAAACTAAGAGAAGAAAAAAAGAAAAAAAGAAAAACTAAATATACACAAATCAATGGCATGAAAGTTTAAGTTAATATCTCAAAAATCTTCACAGTTCACAAAGAATCAATTCAATTTTAAATTCCTACATTTAATTTATAACAAGATTTTTTATTTCGATTTAGTTTAAGGAAGAATAATTTCTGGTTAATCTATGACCTTGGATCACTTAAATTTTCACAAAAATATTTTAACACTTTTCTCTATTTCAAAATGTGTTTTCAAAATACTAACATTTAATTTCTTTCTTTATGGATTTTTTGGTGTAATCTGCTGAAAACCCTCAGGATCTTCTTCTTCCTCCTTTATATTTTTTATTTCTTGTAGATCTTGTAATAGGAGAGAGAGTGGTACATGATTGAGAAGCAAGAGTTCTAGTAATAAAAGGTGAAAATCTATGAAAGGTTCTCTCTTTATCTCTCTTTATTTTCTTTTCTCTAACTCCTTTTACATGTTTAGCTATTTTTCTCTCATGACAACTAACTACTAACCACTAACTTGCTAACTTCTTACTTGATAATACACATGAATCTTATAACTTCTACTTGGCCTTGCTCTTGCAAGAGTCATTGATGGCTCATAATGATGGATTCTAACACTCTAACATCCTAACTCTCTAACAAGTTAACATTACTTTACGTCATACGTACTCTTGTTTAGTTTTGATGGTTTAAGTGTAACTTGAACTTGTTTTGTTGAGTTTAGATGTGAAAGTTATTGTATAGGTCATGCTTTGAAATGGTCTTGAACCAAAGACTAGTGATGGGCAGGGGTACATGTGAGGCAACTATCACTAAGAGGTTAGCATGGTTAGTGGAGCCATTAGTAGTTAGTAGGTATGGGTTTTCTTTTTTTTTTTTTACTTTGTTTTAGAAATATATCAAAAATCACAAATATCCATTCTTCTATGTTTCTCACTTTTTTGTTTTTACCATACTTCTCTTTTTATTCTTTGTTTTTATTTCTTTTCATTCATTCAAACATTGAAGAACACTTAACATAAACGTAAACATATCGTGTAAGCTTCTATCGCCTCCCGTCTCTGTGGATTCGATCCGTTTAGCCTTTATGCTATAACGAAAGTATCGAGGAAGCCAAAACACACACTTTAAATATTGATTTCGAAACATACACTTTTTTTGCGCGATTTTCCCCCGATCAGTAGCAGATCTCGAGTTTGATAACACCAAGTATCGCTGCCATCCTGAGGCCAGTAATGACAGCTTTATTCTCGGCCTCATTGTTGGTAGCGAGGAAGCCTAGAGTGTAGGACTAGCCAATGATGGACCCCTTTGGAGACGTCAGGAAATTTCAGATTTTAGAGCCCTTGTTGTTTGAAATTTCTTCTGTGTTCAGGGTTCATCCTTCTAGAAGGTCACTTTATGTTGGAGTTCTTGGAGTGAACTCAGCGATGAAATCCGTCATGATCGACTGCCTGATTGACCGACAGAGAGTTTAGCTCTCGGCTGGGAACAACGATCAACCGACTGGTCGACCACTATCCCTAACGGTCGATCGCCCAGTCGACTGACAGAAGAATTTTCTTCTAAATTTTCCCAAGGGCTATATTTTGTTTTGTCTCTTTCTGGGTCTTTTCCCAATGACTTTTTGGATTTTCTACTCATGTTGCATCCCATATAAATAGTGGGACTATAGAAAATCCTCTAACAAGATTTCTAAAGTTTAGATCAAGTTTTTACAAGATTACATCAAGATTTAGCTTTTTCTTAAAGATTTTCTTTTGAGCCAAAATTTCATATTCTTGATTTTTAGACTTGAGCCTTCCCTCTACATCTTTACAAGTTATTTTCACTACACAATCCCAAAGAGTTTCACCGCTTAATCTAGGTTATAAGATTGTGCTTATGTGCCTTTTGTGATCAAGTAAAGATCATCGATTTCCTTCTATTGTGAAGTTGTGGAGGTTGCAGTCTCAAGTGAGCTAGTAAGCTCCGTGTTGGTGTTGCAGCACCACGAGAGAGGACTTGTGAGTCCATCGAGTTCTAATGAGAACTTGTAACGGTTGGCGATCTAGTGAGATCGATCATAGTGAAAATCCTTCATAGTGTTGAAGGCGGAGACATAGAACAATGGTTCGAACCTCGGAACATATCATCGTGTTTGCAATTGCTTACTCTTTCTCTCTTAACTCTACTCTCTATTTTCTTACTTGCACACTTATATGTTTACTCATTTGCAAGTATTATTTGTGTTGTAATTCGTATTTGCTAGGTTGCAAGCAAGTAAATTTTACTTCTGCATTATTTACTATTTAGTATAATCATCACCTATTCACCCCGCTCTAGGTGATTTACAAATATACTGGGTGAAAATCCTCAAGAACATTAGGGAAGAAATAAGATATTAGCTAAATTAGAAATAATAAATCCTGATAGTACTATTACAACTGCTAATATTAAACATAACCCATTAGACGTACAAGATTTTCAACATCATATAAATAAACTAATTAACCTATAAATTATTTGAAAATTAGCAAGTAGACATAAAAATGCCGCCTTTATGATTAGAAATCATGCGGAATTAAAAAGATGAGAGTTAAAAATGGTAATTAATTACAAAAGACTAAATGACAACACTATAGATTACAATTATCAAATACAAGATAAAGATATGTCATTAAATAAGATAAACGAATTCAGAATATACAGTATGTTTGATTGTAAAAGTGGTTTAGCAGATTAGAATGCACCCAAATAGAACAGAGTGGACAATATTTAGCACACCATTAGGACATTAAGAATAGTTAGTTATGCCATTCAGAATTAAAAACATACAATCAATATTTCAAAAAAAATGGATAACATATTTAATAAATACTATGATTTCACTTGTGAATATATAGATGATGTTTTAGTATTTTACAAAACCCCAAAAGAACATAAAAAATATTTAACGTTAGTATTCAAAGAATTCATAAAAGAAGGTATAATCATTAGCAAGAAGAAAATGCTAATAGAACAAAAGAAAATAGAATTTTTAGGATTAGAAATAAAAGAAAATGGTATTATAGGATTACAAAACCATATAGCTACAAAGTTATTAAAATTCACTGATAAATTAGAAGATACTAAACTATTACAATAATTTGTAGGAATACTAAACTATTTTAGGCCTTTCTTTTCTTATCTAAGTAAATTTATACAATCATTATACAATAAATTAAAGAAAAATGGTCAAAATTATTTTAATAATGAAGACGTAAAGGTTGTACAAAAACAAAGGACGTAATAGATAAACTACCAAAATTAACTTTACCATTAACTAATCTACTAAAATTGTACAAACTGATGCTTCAGAAAATACTTGGAGAGCAGTAATATTACAAGAGTTAGATAATAAAAGAACAATATATAAATATAGTAGTGAAACATTTAAACTTAAAATAATAAATGCTTTAGATGCAAAAATTCATGCTATTATAGAAGCAATAGATAAATTTAGGACATTCCTAGGTAAGAATTTACCATAAAAATAGATAGCAAAAATATAGTAAAACACATAAACAAAAATTTTAGGCCATAGAAGATGGTTAAATTTCACAAACCAAATAACTGGTAATGGATATAAACAAATTTTTAAACATATTAAAGATACTGATAATATTTTAGCAGATTTCCTATCTAGAGAATCAATACAATAATTTACTGTCGAACTATCTTTACATCTTTTCCTGTAGGTATTAGAAGTACTTCAAAATATTCTTATCACGAATCAGATAAGTGCCAATAGTGATCGCTCATCAATAGTGTAAAAATGTATTCCATATTGCCGAGTCAATATCTTTATCACTAATAGAGTATAAAAGGCATCATTGAGTCAATAACCAGTAGCATCAATAGTTATAATGCATAAAGCAACATATTATTGTATCTACCATAAGGCAACTTATCTATCACGAATAGTTACTTCATCAAATAAAAGTTGCTCTTGTTTGCATTATAAAGAAGGCAACATCATTAATAGCAATCAGTAATCAAATCTTGAATTTTAGGACAAACACTCCTATTGAGCATTACCAACAAAAGCTTGTTGATAGCTTATTCATCAACACTGCTATTAGAAATAGACAATTCATGGCATCCTTGCATAATATCAGCTACTACTTTACACTGCTTGATAATAATATTAAGAATATTTCTGAAGAAAATAATGTTATTACTAACCTATAAAATTTTAAATGAAAAATATCAAAAAATTTGTATGTTTTTAGATTCTAAAGAAATTATGAATAAATTAAATTTTACTAGTAATCCTTTTCCTAGAATATCATTAAGAAGATTATTATCTGCGCTACCAACCAAAATTGAAACATCTATTCGGCGATTGGTAACAGAAATGCCCGTAGTTAATTTCTTAAAAATACATTATTATTTATGGTCAAAAGAAAATGATAGATCCTTTTGCATAGGCGGCGTATATAAATTAGGAGTTATTTTAAATATTTTTGACTCCTTTGAAATAGAAGGAATTTCTAATAGAATTACAATTTCTTATCTTATTGATAATGATCTCCTTGAATATTTGATAATCAAATGAATAGATAATTATCTAATAGAAAATATTAATCTCCCTAGAAAACTCTTATATGGTATAAAATATATGTTAAGAAAATATGAAGAAATTTGGATCCAATTTGAAAGCACCATTTTAGAATGGATTAATGAGGGTCAACAACTCATAATTTACTCTCTGATTTTCATCCATGATAACTCTGGTGGAGATGTGGGGTATTCTCTGGGATATCCTCTTAAAGAGATTTACCCTAATATGCAGCCAATTACTACCTCAGATGAAATGACAGTGGAAAAAGCAAAGTAAATCAGAAAAATGTGAGGTTCTTACAGTGATCTATGTACCCTCAATTGTCAAAGTCTTTACTATGAAGTCAGAACTGATGAAGCATTTGAAGTACCAAGGCTTATGAAAATGTCTGAAGAATGTGAATAAGTCCTACAAAAAATGGACAATGGAGACGGATTAACCGAACAAATGATAGTTGAATTTTAAGAAAGTCTGGTCACTCAGAATTATTCATCTAATTCAGTTACATAACATAATATTTAGAGTGACGTGGAAGAATGATGACCATCCTTCAATCACTATAAAGTGATATCCAAAACATGGAGCCAATCGACAAAATGAAGTGATTGAAGTCATCTCAGATATCTTTTGATTGGAGACAGCTGGAGTGTTCTTGTTTTTAGTTAATTGAGCCTAGGGGAGCCGTCAACTGTGTTTAAAGACATCTTTACTCGTGGAGGTTTTTGGGTGAATGCAGTCAACATCAACTCTTTTCCTTCCTTGAGAAGCGAGAAAGGAATCTCTGTGTGAAGTCTGTTTGTTAGTGCGATTAGTAAATATCATATCAACCTCCTATTTTCGGTTTTCTTTCAGCATGATGTGATTTATCTTTTCCTGAGTGAAGTAATTTGTACCGTCGTGGGGTGCAAGATTCTCTAAGCTTCATTGTAAATAAAGTTAGAGTCCGGAACTTTGAGAAGTCTATAAATGAAGGATCACAGCAAAGTTGAAGGCACAAGAAGAAAAATCAAAAGAAGACACAAGAACACAAAGAAAAGAATTCTGTGTGAGAGAATGTCACATGCAAAAAAATTTCTTTTATGATTTCTGTAAGTCTGACGATGAGCTACTCAGTTTCAATCTTAAGATAAATTCTGTCATAGCTATTTCCTACTTCCTTCAGTAAGTTATATGTGTGTAAGTATATAATCTTTCCATCTGTTAATATTAATAGCTTGTGAGTAGTTTCTTATAAGGATATGTTTGGAAGGGACTTTAATATCTTATAATCAATTTTAAAAAGATCGAGTGAGGTATTTTACTTTGATTTCTCAATGTTATTTCTATTCTAGATTTTATATCTCACCTTCTCATAATCCCTGCCTATAAATATCTAAGTTGAAGGATTGTTACTACCCTCTGAGTCATTTCCCATGGAGTGAGGAGAAGTGTTGCCTGTAGGTCATTTGTTAGCCGTGGATAGTTGTTGTTAGACCGCAGATTGGAATATTGACTACCTCTGGATGATTTCCATGTTCATAGCAGTAATCCTTCAAGGTATTATATTTTAGTAAAAAGAATTGTGAGAAAAATAAAAAATATAAATTTACATAAATAAAATTGAAAAAAATTACTGTAGCAAAGTCACTATTCATGTTATTATAGTATGCATGAAAGTGAAAGTACACGTAGAGGGGAGGTGAATAGGTGTACCGCTAATCTAATGAACTAAATGCGGAAATTAAAACTTAATTGCAACTACACTTAATGCAACTAACGAGTGTAGCCGAATTCCCGGTGAAGGGCTCTGGACTAACTCCTCTCGATTCCTCTGAATAAGAGATGAGGCGCTATATGAAGCTCTCGTGGTTAAGCACAAGTGAGGCACACACAAACAAGCCAAGCATATAAGTGATATGGCAATATGATGCAATGCTCAAAGTAAAAGAGAGAGAGTTAGAGAGACAATGGATCAAACGCAAACACAAGTAATTTGTTTTGAGGTTCGAGCCACTGCTCTACGTCCCCGCCTTCACACAGAAGGATTTTCAATCCACTATCCATCCACACAGGACTTCCCACACAGGGAACCTCCACTGAGGATTTGGGTAACTACAACCAGGAGTACACAACTCTTCTCTCAATCGAATACAACCTCTCACTAGAGGTAATGCACAATCCACAACAAACACCTCTACACTTAGAGGGTTAGGCACGGAGCTAATACAAAACCAATCACCTCACACTTGAGGGATTCCAACACAACCTCCACCTTTACACTTAGAGGGAGCCAACCAACAATCCCAACCTCTCACTAGAGGGAGCTAACCACCACTCCAAAATCAACCTCTACACAAGAGGGATATCACAAGTCAAGGAGGGTTACAACTTGGTGGTCTATCTTAACCACAAACAACTACTTTCAAAAAATAAAGATTCTATAGATAGGATAGAATGATATAGCTCAAGTGTGGAAAACAACGAGTTTGAAAATCAAAAACTCAAAGAAAAACTTCTTGGGAAGACTTCTAGAAAGATAGGAAAAATGTAGATCAAAACAATCCCAAAAGACTTTTCTTTTCTTGATTTTTCCAAATCCTTTTTAAAACAAATAAAGATGAGAACTTTGAACCCAAAACTCTTTTGAAAAACTTGGGAATAAACACTAGAGAAGTAGAAATTTTTGCTCTTCAAAAACCTTAACCAAAACAGCCTACAAATAGGGTATTTATAACCCCTACAAAAAACTAGCCGTTGGCTGCTGTTTTTCAGCCCAGACGGCTGACGGTCGACTAGCCCGGCCGACCGCCAACGGTCAAAAATCTGACCGTTGGAGCCTCGGTCGACCGATCCGGTCGACTGCAGCCTGGAACAGAGAGCAGAGCTCTCTACCGGTCGACCGACCCGGTCGACCGGGGCTTTCCAGAGAGCAGAAGCTCTCTGGCGGTCGACTGGATCGGTCGACCGGCCCTCCAGCCAAAACAGGCGTGCACGGCTGTGCACGTCGGTCGACCGACTCGGTCGACCGACTTCAAGCTCGGTCGACCGGCAGAAGCCAGACCAGACAAATATAGGGATTGAAATGTTGACTTTTTATCTTAAATAAAATCCCATAAAAACTCTAAAAATTCATAAAAATAAGTTCTTGTATTATCTTTGGTATATAAACTTGTTTGAGTAAAAATCAAACCAAGTTACAAACATTTTGAACTCTTTTTGTGTTAGGAAATTTTGTAGAAAACCAAAATCGGTATTTTCTAAAAACCAAACTTCTAAAGGAAAATACGGTTTTTCTATAAACTTGTAAAAATACAAAAACATTATATTGAAACAACTTTTAGGCATGTAGTATATGGATATAATCCAATATACAAGAAAGAGATATATATCTATGTTTTTGACTTTAAATCCAAAAATGTTTTGTTAAAACACAAAACTCCAAACACATGAATAGGCATATCAAAATAAGTTTGTCTAAGATATGAAGCATACATGTATATAGAACATATCTAATATACATTTAGACAATGTAAACTTGTATTGATACTATCTATTCATGAAAACCAATATCGGTTAAACAAAAACCGAAAACCAATACCAAAACATGAAACGTGTGTGTGTTGTGAACTTGAGCATACCACACTATCTAATCTTTAACAAATGGATCTAAACAAAACTAAACTATGTACCGAAGTCATCTTGTAGAGCGCCGTCTCCAAGTTGACTCGATCCAAACTGTGATCCACCGAGCTTGACTCCAACGAGTGCTATATATGATCTTTGACGCTCGAGCTCTTGAATCACCATGTGAAAGCTTCCAAAACATCTTGTTGAAGCTAATCACCTACTAATATCTTGATTAGAGATCTGAAACTAAATATCACAAGATTATTAGTAAACATAACTACATGAGTTAATCATTATCAAAACTAGAGTGGAAGGCCTCTGGGCCAACAATCTCCCCTTTTTGATGATGACAAAACTCATGGAGTTATATATGCATGGATTAAAGTTAAGCTTCAAGGAAGCTCCCCCTTAACTCATGCATAGCAATAAACAATAATTATATGCAATGAATATGAAACATGAAAATGCATAAATATACATAAAACAAGCTCTTAATACCAAATACAAAACATGCTCTTGATATCAAACATGAAATGCATCAACATGCATAAAACAAGCTCTTGATACCAAAATAAATTATTTCTTCTTTACATAAACATGTTCTTAAATAATGCTCTTGATACCAATAAAAAACAAACTATGTTTCAATAAAAAAACCAAACTATGTTTTCTAGATACTAGTAATCATCACTCTTGATACCAATATCAACAAAATAAAAACAAACACTATTGATACCAATACTTGATACCAATATAAAAACATGCATAACATAAAAACATGCATATAAACTCAAATACTTCTCCCCCTTTTTGTCAATCATCAACAAAGGGGTACAAGTAAAATCAACATGATACTAATAAAAAAAATATCAATGTAGTGCATCATGATACCAATTGAAAGTGAACACATCAACAAAAATTTTAAGAAATGCCAATTGAAAGTAAACGAGGCATTGAAAACAAATCTTAAAGAAACCAATAAAAATTTTGATACCAAAATGAAGGATGTATAGATAATCTTAATTACCAATTCTTTCTTAATACCAATTGAAAGTAAACAAATAAACATCTTGATACTAATTGTAAGTATTTTTCATTTTGAACATATGATACCAAAATAAAATCAATATTAATTTTTTTTAATCATTTTTCATCATAAAGTATGGGAGTGAAAATCAAAGGTAAACAAAATGCCAATTGAAAGATAAAATACGAATTTTCTCCCCCTTTATAAAATACCAAATAAAATGATGCATAAGTTAGTATAAGTTCCAATTGAAAACTAATCAATTGAAATATGATATGTGTAACGCCCCGATCCCGGCGGGTACGGAGACGTTACTGCGACGTATATACGCAGGTCAGAAATACCCTCACGTATATACGCTAAGCATCAGTACAGGAAAGAATCAGAGTACGGAAGCAAATGGTGCATTATACATTCCAACACATGAGTACAATTACAAAGTTATCACCAGAGGTGACAAATATTACAATAATATTACATCACTGATAGGCGCAAATAAGAGAATACAAAGGATGGTACAAGTGTGAACAATACAAAAGGCACTCACGAGTTTACAGGGAGCCTGGAAGGTTAGAGCTTCGGATGGTCCGCTGGAGATCCAAGCTACCGATGCGCTTTTCAGGTCAGCAACTGGGATTCTACAAGCTCCAAGCTCCGACATGTTCCAAGCTCCAGGATCTGGACATGAGAATCCAGGGGAGTCAGATAGAACTCCCCAGGCGAGTGGTGATACGAAAGCCAGATGGCGTGCAAGGATAAACACACATGTATCGATAAAATCGAATCATAATCATGTATTGAAAACCGTGTCGTGAGCATAAGCATGTATAAGCAGGTAGATATATAATAAGTGATATCAAGCAGGAACTACTCATGGAATGATAAGATAGGAGCAGTAGACTGATGGAATGGAACATGGGTAATAAAACATGGTATGAGTAGCTAATATGATAATAATCATAAAACCGAAAATCTGATGTAAAACCCAATAGAAGCAAGCTCGGTAAAGCATACAACGGATCCATAGCTGGCATCTTTTATTATTATTATTACTCGTCTTACCCTGATGTCTAGATATGTGAACTAGCATCCCAGCACACATATATCCACATCTGAGTAAAGCAAAATTGTTATTGGAAACCAACGGGGGTATCAACGAACAATATTTACAGTGGGTCCCGTACATACCCGGGACTACGGCCCAGGATTGTTCCGTTGCTTGGTGGACGGAACCTGCCGCAAGGCGATCAGGAGGGTCTTATAGGATGCCCTTATCAAGATGGTATCAGGAAGGAGGGAGCCAGCACTCCCCTCGGTCGCCTGGAGGCCCACAGGTCAGACCGGAAGTTTTAGTTGCACAACATGCCTAGTACCACTGTAAACACGAACATGTATTGATAGCCGCAAGTTTCCCCGACCCGATGTAAGTTGTCCAGTTTTATGGTTTATTATGTAATTATCAATTTACGGGAATAGCAGGTGCAAGACATGATCAGGAGTTCAGGAGTACATGAGTACTGCAGATTCAGGTCACTGTATATATAATACAGGATAACAAGTATAAGATTCAAGTCACTGCATGTAATGCAGGATAACAAGTATAGTATTCCCGTAAATGAGATAATCACAGGTCAAGTATATCATGTCGGGTGTCAAGTGATAGCATGATAGGAGGATGATATTTAGCAGGTGACAAGTCATGTCAAGAGATTGATATTAGTCCGGTGGCAAGTCATGTCATAACAAGGGGCCTTGCCAAGCAATAGCATGTCTGGTGTCAGGTGATAACACTTCAGTTGTCAGGTGATACAAACAGGTGTTAAATAGTAGCATGTAAATGACAGGTATGAAGTAATGGCATGGCAAGTGTTAACATATCAGGTAAATACATGGCATGTGATAGAGTAGTAGCTGAGCACAACCAAGCGGAGCTGAGCAAGCTGGAGGTACAGACAGCAAACAGTATTTAACACTGGAGCGTCTGGCAAGGTTACCGGGACAACTCGGCTTAAAGTGCGAGTAGAAAATCCGGCAGCATCTCGCCTAGACGAATCTAGTGGTAAAGCGCTGAATGCTAATCATGATAACCAGGCGGAGCTGAACAAGCTGGAGGCACAGGCAGCGAACAAAGTTTAGACACTAATGCGCTTGGCGAGGTTACCGGGACAACTCGGTTTAAAATACAAGTAGAAAATCCGGCAGCATCTCGCCTAGACGAATTTAGTGAATAAAGCGCTGAGCGCTAAGTATGCTCACCAGACGGAGCTGAGAAACCTGACAGTCTCAAATCACTTCTCTTTCGAGATAGGGAGAGACCGGAGGCTGAAGAGTCCGGAAGCCAAGAACGCTCGGGGTTTAAGCGCACTCTCGGTGGTTACCAGCCATCCCAGGAGTGGGCAGAAACCCAGAGTCCAACGACCACGAAGGGTCGGCCACGCATGGTATAAAGCAGTAAAATACATCACAGGCATGGTATATGTACAAGAATTAAACTACCCTAATACAAGCATTTGTCACAGAGCAATACATGTCCAGTCATTGGCACTCGGCCATACACAAATACAGGGACCCAGCCCAATACAAAATACATTTAAACACGGAATAAAATACATGTCGACCCGACAAAGCGGGGAAACCCAAATGGAGGCGAGGACACTCGCCTAAATCACCGAAAATGTTGAAAGGTCTGAAATCCATGGAACTCGCGCACGCGCCATAAAATGCACAGGGAGACGCGGGGGTCGCAGACGCGGGAGTCGCGTCGCGGGAATAGCAGACGCGGGAATCACAGACGCGGGATCACGTCGCGAAGGTGCCACAAACGCGGGGTTCGAGACCCGCGTTCAAGTCAGGGCACGAGGAGAACACAGACGCGGGCATTAGCTCCGCGTCGTGTAGATACGAAAGGGATACATACGCGGGCATGGATTTCGCGTTGCGTCGATACAAGAACGCGAAGGCCGCGTTAAGGAGTTGCCTGGACGCGGGGGTGAGATCCGCGTCAACAGAGAGAAAGAGAGAGACAGGGAAAGATGATTTCGTTGGTGGTGGTGTTATTTGGTGAAGGAGATGGATTTTAATGGAGTAATGAAAAGGAGGTGATGATGAAGGTGATGTTGGAGGTTTAAGTAGTGGAGATGGAGGTGGTATTGTGATTGGGAAAGTGATGGTGGAAGTGAAGATTGTGGTGGAAAATAGTAGAAGTGATGGTGATGAAAACGGTTAAGAAAAGATGGTGGTGGTGACGTTAGTGTTGTCGTTTGCAATTGTCACCGGAATGATTACCGGAATAATCGTGAACGATTATCGGAATAATAATCGGAGATGTTGCCGACGAAGAAGAGCTCGGCCCCATCCAAGGAGGGTGGCCGGCCCTAGAGAAGATGATGGGGTGGTGGTTTTGTGGAGAGATTTGTGTTGGCCCAAAGGCCCATCACCCTAGTTTTGATGATGATCAACTCATGAAGTTATGTTTACTAATGATCTTGTGTTTAAATAGTGACAGATTCATTATCAAGATCTTAGTAGGTGCATAGCTCAAGAAAGGATAAAATGTCAAGATTGGAGCTAGCACGGTGTGATCCAAGGAGCTTATGGATCAAGCTTGGACCAAGTCAAGAAGATGAGAAGACTTCAAGGGAAGACTTCAAGATCAAGACTTGTGTCTAGGTATAAGATTTTGTTTTTGTTTTAGATAAGATGTAAAGGATAGATAGTTGGTGGATTGCTCAAGTATACCATGCACACACACTCTTAATTTACTTGTCTTTTCATAAAAGAATTTTCAGATTTAGAAAAGACTTTCATTTTGGAAAAACATAGTTTTGGTTTTTGGTATTCAAAGTTATATGTTTCAACCAAAACCTAATTTAGAGCTTTATGTCAAAAACATAGATATTTCATTATGATTGTGTAGTGGATCATATCCATACACACTATGCTTTAAAAGTATATCTTGTTTTTGTATTTGATGAAGATTTGGAAAAACATGTTTTGGAAAAATATTGTTTTGGAAAATACAGTTTTTATCTTGAGCCAAATATTTCCAAGTTACAAAAATAGTCCAATCTTTTATAACATGCCTTGATTTTGTGCAAGCATGTTTGATTATCAAAGTATATTGGTTAAACTATTTTTGTAGATTTTTATGTATTTTTTGGGATTTATTTCAATCAAAAGACCATGTTTTAAATCCCAGAAAACTGTTTTCAGGCTTCAGCTAGTCGACTTGCCTACCTTTATAGTCGACTAATCCTGGAGTCGGCCGACCGGACCGGTCGACCGACGTGCACAAACGTGCACACCTTTGTGTACTGGAGAACGACCGACCGTGCCGGTCGACCGCTCCAGAGAGCAGTGCTCTCTGGAAAGTTCGGCCGACCGCACCGGTCGACCGACAGAGAGTTAGACTCTCAGCTCCAGTGGGTCGGTAGACCCTGGCGGTCGACCGTGGCTCCAACGGTCAGAAATCCGACCGTTGGCGGTCGACCGCCCCGGTCGACCGGCAGTTCTGACAAAGCCCCAACGGCTAATTTTTGACAGCCTATATATTTGGGGGTTTGTGGACTGTTTTGACATAAGATTTTGGAGACCTTTAGAGCCAGTTTTTCCTATACTTTCAGAAGAGTTTTTCACCACAAAATAGAGAGCTAATACTTCCAATCTAAAGGGAGTTTTATTTAGAGTGTGTTAAAAGAGATTTCTGAGTTTTTCACCATAGCTTTCATCCTTGTTTTTCTCACACCACACTTGAGCATCCATTGATCTATTCTTCCTATAGGTGTGTTGTAGTGAGATTATTTTTAGGTGATCAAAGTGTTGTGATCACCAAAGATTTCATTTGTTCTTTGAGGAGACGGGCAAGTGTGCTCGTGATTGTTTCGGGTCCTAGTGAGGACTTGGTGTTTTCGGGTTCGGGTGCGAACTCGTGTTTGAGGTGCGGCCTCGGCAAGCGGTGGGCTTGCGGTGTGTACGGGACTAGAGAGTCCGAGGGCTTGTAGGTGTTGCGGCACCGAGGAGAGATCCATTGGGATCTTGCATAGTGGAAATCCTTCGTGTGTCGAAGGCGGGGATGTAGAGCAAGTGTGCTCGACCTCGAAACAAAACCCTTTGTGTTTGCGATTGCTCACTCTCTCTCTCTCTCTCTCTCTCTCTTTGTCTCTTATTATATCTTGCATGCTTATTACTTGTCTTTATCTTTCATGCTTGATATATTGTGTGCATAATTGATACATACTTGCTTGGGTTTGTTTGCTAACACTTGTATTCAACTAAGAGAGCCAACGTGGCACCTCAACCCATTCAAGGGAAATCTAGAGGAGTTTGTCCAGAGCCCTTCACGGGGAATTCGGCAACACTCTTGTGTTATATATAGTGTTTAGTGTAAAAGTTTTAATTAGGTCATATTTGCTTTTAGCTTCCGCATTATTTGCATCATTGGGCATTAAGTGACCATTAGATTAGCCATCACCTATTCACCCCCCCTAGGTGAACCTACAATTGTATCAGAGCTTGGTACTCTGATTTGGTCTAACAACCTAGAGTAAACGATCCTCATTTTTAGGCTAATCATAATATTTTTGTACACACCATGGACTTCATGTCACCACCCATGTTTACATTGTTAACATCCATATATGGAAGGTGAAGATGTCCTTGTACCTCAAAGCCCAGCATCCATGTTTATCTTGCCACTACTAATAATGCATATTGTTTAAATGGTAAGAACATTGAAGCTAATGCAAAAGCCCTACATGCTTTAAAATCTACCCTACATGATGATTATTTATCTAGGGTTGCTAATCTTGATTTGGCTTTTGTAGTTTGGAACACCCTCCTCTCTCTTGGCGAAAATGATCAATACTATGCGGGGAGTGATTCGGATGTTAGAAGCGAC